>JAQIWG010004027.1:0-16757 GCA_034695025.1 Chamaedrilus cognettii | reverse complement strand
TCACACGCAGCACGCGCCGGGTGTGCCCAAGATACTCATCGGCAATCGGTGCCACCTGGCATTCAAGCGCGCCGTCAGCGAGGACGAGGCGGAGTGCTACGCTGCACGCCACGGCATGACGTTCTTTGAAGTGAGCGCGCTCTGTGCGTTCAACGTCACAGAGTCGCTGCTCGAGCTCGCGCGGGTTGCGCTCAAGCGCAACGGCATGGGTCGCGCCTGGGGTCCCTCCAAGGGTCAGTGGGCCTGCTCTAGCTGGGAACAGCTTATTTTGAGTTGTGTAGTATTGTGCATGGTCTGTCTTTTGCCGCAAATGCTGGCAGTTACTGGCAATAGCTACATGTTTGGTTGCGAAAAAAGTGTGTACGATATGTGATATGCATTTTTCGTGTTGATGTGCTATGGCTTCTTTTTCTTCTCCATGTACTTTTGTTTGGGGATACCATCAAAATCAGCATCAGAATAAAGAATATAAAGAAAATGACCAAAGGAGTAACATCACGCGTTACAGTCGGCTTGTAGAATGCATATTGCAGATTTTGCTGTATGTTTGTGTGCATTTATAATGTCTGACACATGAAATTCAGCTAACGTTTTCATTGCAGTGCTGTCGCTGCAAGAGCTATGCTGCCGGACGATCGCCGCCCACACGACGGTCTATGGCGTCGACCACCTCCCGCTGCCCACCGCCTTCCGTGCCCACCTCAAGTCCTACCTGCTGACGAACCGCACCCACGCGCGTGGCACACACAGCACGCTGCCGCGCGACAAGAGTCGGCGGAACAAGATCATCCACCCGTCAGACACGCCGCCGAGCGCACTTAGCACGTGCAGCCTCAGCTAGTCGCGGCGGCGCGGGACTGACTGTCGTATTAGATTGACTGGGCCCTCTAGGATTATAGTGGATCAAGTCATGCAAACCTCCAATGGAGATAGTGGCCATGACCTTCAGCGCCTTTCTACCCCCTGCAGGCTGGGGAAAAAAGAATTGGCTTGCAGCCCAGAGCTCCCCGGGCGATTTGTAAAAGGCGACTAAAGAAGGGGAAGCGCATTTGCATTTGACGGTCCGGTTCTGTTGCACAGAACCAGACTGTCTTTGTGCTACACATGGACCCTTAGCTACAAAATGCAAAAATTCAGGGTCTTTCTTGCTTTTGATGTTTCTTTTTGTTTCATAAATAACTGAGTTAGGTGTGATAGAGGGCGTTTTGAAAGTATCCGCTAGTATGGATAGATAGAGCGCCTCAAAATTAGGGTAGTAGAAATGTAACTCAAAGTCAACAAAAATTGACTTGATTCACTATAATTCCAGAAGATCCAACTGTCGTACAGGATTGCATGAACTCGAGAGCATCAAAATTGAGTGCAGGGCTGGCAGTGCACGTAGCGGTTCTGTGTTTCCTGCTAAGTCCTGAATTTTTTTGGTCTGTCCTGTAAAATCATGTATCTTTTCAAATACTGTACAACATGAAATTTAGCTGCATGCTATTTTTGCGTTTTATGGGACTGCCCGTTATAAAGAGCTTCTGTAGAGTTGTTTTTACACATCGAAATTTAGCGAGAATTGCCGATTAGCGAAATTCGCCAAAATTACATGCACGCGAAAATTTCATGTTATACACTATTCTATTTTTTTGAGAAAACATGCTACGACCACTGCACTGACCTGTCAGTGTGCTTGATGCACGATTAATCTTGGATTTTGTGATGATTCGAGCTCTCCGATTGATCAGGAAATAACTCAATCTGAGGCTCTTTTAACAAGCGTTCGTGCAATTCTTCATTAGTCATTGTTCTGACATGCCGTGTGGAGTTAGTAATAGTAATTTTATTTGTGGTGCAAGCAAGCCTCATCTAGTTATGGCAAGGGGATCGCGGGGGGGATCAAACCGTCAGTCAATTGTGTGTGTTCACACAACGTTTCCTATGGTTACTGTAAAACATGAAATTTTTGCGTGCAGGTAATTTTTGCGAATTTCGCACATTGGCCAAATTTGATCAAATTTCATGCGCGAAAATAGAGCTGCTAAAGCTATATATATAATGGCCGCTAGTCCGAAGCTCGAAAATTAAGTGCAGCTAAATTTCTGAGAGGCAAAACCGCCAGAATAACACGCAGCTAAATTTCATGTTTTACTGTATTTTATTCACTGCGAAGTAAGAGCAAGAGATAATGATCAAAGTGGTAGAAATTTATCGTGTATACGTAATGCTACGCGTTGTATGACCTTCTAGTATCAAGTTAGACTAATTTCGTAGGTGTGTGATCGTTTAAGTGTATAGTAATTTTAAAATCTGGTGCGTATAATTTGATATACTGGCCGTAATGCGTGCAGCTGGCCTGGAGATATCGTTGTCATATTGATTGTATCGCGAAGCTTTAATGAAGATGAACCTTGCTTACGTCGAAGATTGTTCATTTAGAATAGTGGACACTGTCTAATGAAAAGGTGGATATTCGTTGCGTATTTGTGGATTGTCGTTAGCGGAGTTGATAACATGCTCTGCGAGTCATTCAAAAGATGGAAAAATTGAGCGCAAACCGTTTCTGACGTTGATGTTCAATACATGGTGTATGTCGCCGATGGATTTGGTCATTTGACACGATCAAAATTTCTTCAATCAACTATTGGATGTTATGAAATTGAGGGAGTGGTTGATTGTGACATTTTGCCTGGCTTGAGGTGGTTTTTGGCTTGACCTTTGACCCATTGCCCTTTTGGCTTGAATTTTGGCTAAGCCCTCGATTTGTGTGTCTTGCTTTTTTGCCAGTGGAGGCGCTTGTTGAATCTCTGCGTAGTATGAGCAGATTATGTGTCATATGACGTCACAGTGACGTCATATGTAATGACATCATGATAACGTTTATGACGTCATAGTGGTATCGTATGATGTCATAGTGATGTTGCTGCTGAAAGCGATGTCAGCTTTACGTGAGAGCTTTCGCTCGTTTTTGTTTTAGCGTAGAGGCTTGCCAAATTAATCTGTTACGGCTTATTTTTTTGTGGCAGGTCGAAAGATATCTTTGAATTTGTGATCCCTGAGACTGGCTCTCAAGTATGAATCTGAGAGCCAGAGTTTAACTTTTTTGGCACTTTTAATAAGCGTAATGCCATGATCCAAGGTCATCCCTCATTTTGGCGTGATTTTTCAAGGTATGAACCAGCTGCAAACAGGGAACAGAATTGGTTTGCAGCCCAGAGTACCCGGGGCGCAGCGTAGGAGGCAACTAATGCAAAGGGAGCAGTTCTTTGCTTGGGGCACAGAAACGGACTGTGATAGTCTTGTTCGTATATTGTAATTTAAAATTTAACAAAAATTTGGAATAAAGGTAGAAATATAGCTAAAAGGTTAACAACATCTTACAGCAAGATCTTTGACATCTGGGGATCGATCTAATGCTACCACATTTTCCTCGATTTGGGTATTTTTGTCACATATATTTATAGAACGCATTGTTTTCATAAACCACAAGATTATGCGGCCAAAAAATGCTATATAGAAGATTTGAAGAAAGCTTGAAACGCTTTTAAAAATCATATTTCACTGACAAATCCATAGATCTATTGAAATTTCGTCACCTTTGGCATCAGTGTCAATGAGCGATAGTATCGGATCCCCAGTAATGGCCAAGACATTTTGTATCCTTTTTGTTCTCTTGGACTTGGCGCTATTGCATTGGTTATTGGTTAAGGCTGTACAAATATTGTCATGACGCTGAGGAATGAAGGATTACTACCTTGTGTAAATATTCTGATATTTTAAGAAATCATTAAATCGTGAAACGTTCAATATAGCGCGGTAGGGCTGTGTATATTTCTATTTGCAAATTCAATCGCAATTTGACTTGCTTGTTCGTACCGTGAGTCTATGACATTATATCAGATACGGTTATTGATAGATGTCAAGTTATATGTTTTTGATGTGTGGCTTTTAATTCAGCTGATCAAACAATTGCAGACTGTTGTATATTATACTAGGGCTTGGAGACATGATATGTTTTTCTGTCTTAAATTCATAGTATTCTAATGCTTATGGTACAAGATATTCATCGGCACTGCTTTCAAGATTGATCTGAGAATAAATATTGTTGCAAATACATCATTTGTTTTGTTGTTTTTAAATAGTAGCAGTATAATACGTAGGTTGAGTCTTTCAACCAAGTGCTAAATCATAATCCGAGATCATGACGTCGTCTCATCCACTAAAACTTGCTTTACTTAAGACCATGTGATTCGCTGATAAAGATGTTAATCTTGGATCAAGATTTTAGCACTTGATTGAAAAATGAATATAAAACTGACTAGAGTTTGTAAAATTTTATTACATAATATCAAAATTAACTCCAGAATTTTTATTTTTATCCGTCCAGAATTTTTATGTCAGATGCACGAATTCGTTATATTTTCATAGCTTTATTTCAAACTCAATTTTTTTAAAACAACTAAAATACTTTCAACAAGGAACAGGGCGCCAAAATTCGGTTCCGTGTCGTGGCACAGAGTTTCAATGACAGATCCTGCTAGGATCTAGTTAAGATAATGCTTCAGTACTTTAAAGACACAAATATTCCTATGATGTTTTATGGCTAGTTGCTAGACTTCGATTTGAAAATATGCTAAATCGCACATAACTCAAACTGCAGTTTAAGCTAAACTGCAATTTGAAATTTTTGGGTTGCTCGACAATTTTCCTCGGTTTGAGTGCGATTTAGCAAATGTGCAAAAATATTACTGAAGTCTGGTCTTTAGGAGCGTTCCGGAAGGCCCTAATCGTGTTAATACGTGTCAATAGTGGTGTATATTCAATAATATCGTGAAAATTTGAATCTTGAAACGTAACTGACGTTCCGATGTTTTGGCCGTTAAATCGCACTTCAAATCGCAGAAATGTGCGACTAAAAAAATTAATTTGCAGATTGCTAAATCGCACTTCAAATCGAGGTCTAGCAACAGAAAATTTAGTTAAATCGGACTACGTTACTAAATCGCACATAAATCGCATTCAAATCGAGGTCTAGCAACCAGCCGTTAATGAAAGAGTCCCAGGACCTATCCTATTTTGAGGAGATCCTACACTTTATCCATTAACATGCAGAGTCGAATTTGCGATAGTGAATCTACCGTGATAGAATTTATCCTGTATTAAATTAACCGTCGTAAATTTACTCCGGAATATTCATACATACAATTTTAATGGAAATATTTTTGATTTTTACATCGTTTTAAATGAATTTTTTTTTAAATGGCAACTTTTCCCAGTGCCCCAGATTACCATATTAGTTCATGATCGATACGATAATAAAATGATAAATTGAACATGGTAAATTCTACCATGGTGAATTTACCATGGTAAATCTGACTCCCCATGTTAGTGCATAAATCGTGCGATCGCCAATTTTTGTCAGGCGTCACTTAAAAATTAGAAGAAAAAACCCCGACTTGCAGAACAATAGGAATAAATACACATTTTTCATTCGTTTGTTATGATAAATACAAACTCACAGTGACGTCATCCATCTCGTAACAACGACAACAACAACAATGACATTATTACAACGAGAACAATAACGACGGATACAATATTATGTATTATACAAAACAACAGTTTCAGCAGAAACCAAATAACGCGAATCATTATAATGTGATCAAGCATGATAATAAATTATATTCAACGTTATTTAACAAGCGCTTGGACTAACAACTTATTTTAAACTTTGACATATACCACATTACGCTATGTACAAGTATGCTACAAAATAAAACTAAAAAAACTAAAACCTGAAACGTAACCAAACTCAAAAGTTCACAATCTCAAAGTATTGCCAGTTATAAAATGTTAATTCCTCACCAAACTTGGCAAACTAAACGCTAGCCGGTCGAGCGAAGACATTGTCGTGCCCTTTGAGCAAAGGAAGAAATTATTTTCGTGAACTTGACTGTAAACTAACTAAACCATGACCTATCTCCAACAATAACGTAGCTCTAACCCTAACACAACCTTAGCTCTACGATAACTTGGTCTGAGCTTGTCAGATTACTAAATAATAGAAAGGACATTCTCCTTTGCCAAGAATAAACTGGCATCAGTGTTGTCTTCACTCGACCCACTCTTAACCAAACGAGCAGATCTTTGTAGTAAATAACAAAGGTTGTTGTAACAGAATCAAGTAAGAATATACTTTCGTATCGATGACCAATCAGCGTGCAAGTTCTAAGAGCAAAGGTCGTACGTAAGACATGTCCTTTACTGCCGTGCCACAAACTTCGATCAACATGTCTACAATCCTGACCTAAATCCTGGCCAAAATCTTGACGCATCAAAAACAGACCTTTATTGAACACGTGACGTACATGCCTCCCAAGCCTTAATAGAAGCGTGTATTCGCTATGCATTCAAGAATATACCAAACTTCAAGCCCACATACATGCGGATACAGTATATCCGACAATCCCAGCCCATTACTAAAATCAAATATGAACACTTCTTAATAGCAAAAAGCAAGTCTGCTCATATCATAATTATTAAACGCAAATTAAAACAGAATTGCAGTCTTATTATTTTTGGTTCGCATTGTACATGTAAACCGTTACTGTTTTAGAAACCTTAATACTCGAGGCTCGCGTTAAGGGCGTAGGGATTGGGATTAACCTATAAAGTCAAAAATTCTCTCCTAGTGATTGAATCTGGGGGGTTAATTTCTTCAAGTTTTAAAATTCTCTCCTAAAGTTAAAAGGTTTGGAAAAATTTGACAGTTGTTTCGCTTGGAAAAAGGAAAAAAGCATCCCATAAAAACGTCCATGCAAAATCGCGTCCAAAATCGGAACACACCTCTAAAAACACTCTCAAAAGTAAAAAACCACTCAGAAAAACGCCCATGCAAAATTTTGTTAGCATCCTCTCTCTTCCCCTCTCTTGCCCATACAGAGATTAAAGAGAGAAGAGAAATCCCCTCCACCGTTCAAAACAAGGGGGCAGCTCCCCTTAACCAGTATCCTGATCATTTAATTAAAATGCAATCGCAAGGTGGCGCTGTTTTGATCCTCTGTTGGAGCTCTTCATGCAGTAAAGTGGCCTCAACCAGCAAAGTGGGTAAAAACATCATTACAGCGAGCGCTGCCAATGCTGCGCAGTCTGAGCCTATAGCGGAGAGATTGTCCGCAGCAACTCATCCGCTATCCACCGTCTCACGGACGCCTCCACTTCGCTCCGGCGTTTTTCCGCTTCGTTTCCGCTGCTCCCTCCCCTCTGGGCGCCCCAGAAAGTTCCCTCGGGGGCCGAAACGCCCCCGACAGCCCCCTCAAGGCCCATTAAATCAGCCCCTTCGGCGTCGTCGAGCCAAAGTTCATCGTGGCTCACCGAATACTGGTGGTACATTCGCAGACGTTCTTCCTCGGTGGATTTTCGCGCGAAAAACCTTGAAATGTGTCCGAGCTTCTGTACGCCCTTGGTGAACACATCGAAAGTTGTCGAATTTGAGCCTTCCGCGATTGCGGCACCGGCTAAAGACTCGAAGTCGACGGGGTTTTTTGACGAAGTGGCTTCGGTTTTAATCTCATCGACGGAAGAGGTAGTATTGACACGCTCAGATGAAGCAGTGGATGGTTGATTGCCGATGGAGTTGCCTGGATTCTGCACAGAAACATCTGCGGATGAGGATTGTGATCTATTTTCAAACCTATCTGCTCCGCCGCTAGATTTCTGCGCGTCTGAAGCCTTACCAACTTTGTCGTTCCTGCCGAATTCCATTTTATTGTCTTTCGAGTCGTCCATCGACCTTTCGGAAACAGCCTTTGTTTCAACATTGACCCTTTCAACATCTGCATTCGCATCGCTATGAGCATCCAGCTTGCAATCCAAATTAACATTGGACACGGCTTCTTTTTCACTTGCGGGATTGTTCTGGTTTGTGCCGGTATTCACACAATCATCAGATGATTGAAATTTGGCACTTTCAGCGACAATTTCGCTCGATGGCAGGATACATTTTACCTCTTCTTTTGATGAATCAACTGCAAAATTATCAATAGGAACATTTTTGCTCTCTTCATGCGCATGCTTTGATGGATTCGCACTGTCAGCAATCTTGCGAAATTGTTCATTGCTATCACCACCAATGTCAGCAGGTTTCTGCGAGAATGAAATTACTGCGTCCACTAAATTCTTTGCCACCTTTGACATAAGCAACACGTTAGCGAGAGAGTCGACCTTTGCTGGCAATTCAGGCGTTTGATTGATTGATGCAGAAGTTAGCTCACTGCCTTCTGCATCAATTGACTTTTTGAACTGGTCAATATCTTCGCTATGTTCATCGCTTCTGACTTCAGTTGATTGCGAGAGGTTTGGACTTACATGCGAGTCACAATCTTCCATCATCGTCTTGATTGAATCCGGAACATTAACATCGCTCGACTCAATTGAAATTGGATCTGTTACCTCTGTGGCAGGCCCAAGCTCAAGCTTAATGTCCGAGTTATTTTCCCGGACTTTGAAGGAACCGGTTTCACTCGCTAAAACTGGATCACTAAAACCAGATTCAGCCGGTACAGTTCCTGGCTGCTTTTCTTTCATAACAGTTGATTCAACTTGACTCGAGTTATGTGCGAGACTTTGTCTTTGGCCTTTTGGTTTCACCTGCGGTTTATTTTTTACTCGAACCTGCTCGTCGCTTTCTTTTTGATCTATAACTTGATCCGGCATTTGTTCCAACACCGGATTCAGTGATTCGTTGCAAGATTGGCCCGCTAGCTCAGCGTGCGATTGGCGGGCGACCGGTTGACCTTGTGGCTGACCTTGAGGCTGAGCGCTTGGTTGACCTGGTGACCCCGCCAACCCCAGGTCACGTGATACTTGGAGGATGAGTTCGCCGGAGATGCGTGTGAGAAGGAGGACGGCTTCATCATGTAGCGCATTGGACACATCTTTACCATTCACCTGAACAGGTCATTATACAAAAACTGATATCAAAGGAAGTAGATAGCCTTTTTTTGTAGCTTAGCGTAGCACAACAAGACTATATATAGTCTGCGCCTGTGCAAGAGAGCCGCCACAGAACTGCTCCCCCTTCTCTAGTAGCCTTTTTACGACTCGCCCCGGGAGATCTGAGCTGCAAGCCAATTCTTTGTTCCCCGGCCTGCAGGGGGTAAGGAGGTAGTAGTAGCAGGAACTGGTAATAATAATAATAATAATAATAATATTTGGCCCATAGTCCGCTTTAGCGTGGAAAGACATCATAGGGGCCTCGCACAATACAAAAGATCACATGGTATAATTAAGTTGTTAAGCAACTTAATTAAATCATCCATCCGTCCAGAACTACCACTACTACTAGTGCGCAAATGGTTGACAGAATTCTGTTAAGTTTTACAAATAAATATGTTGATACCAGTAAGAATGTGTCTTCGACTTTACTCTGGTTTTTGTGCACTACCATTCTCTGTAAGGTAAAAGGTTAGAGCCAAAAGTAACTACTACTACAAATTCGCCGACACCGGCGCAAATTTTATTTATTTGTCTTAGTATTGATCTAACTGACCGACATAAGTCTATCGGCGACCCTCAGGCTTCCTTCTCTCTCTGCCGCCCCCCCCTCCGTGATGCGCGAAATGTAGATCGACTGAAAGAAGCGAGAAACATCCAAAATCATCAGTGTTGCCAATTTTTCAGAGTGCAATTATTGTACAAAAGACCGAATATCGTTTTTGGCCCAAAATGAGCATACCATCACAATAAAAAACTCAAAAAGGCCGTATTTCCGCTACATTTATGAAAATGTCAAATGGTTTCACATGTTAAAAAAATGCTTTCCGCCCACATGTCAATTATCGTACCAATTGCCAATTTATAGTACAAATCGCTTTTATTATCGTAAATCATACAAATACCCAAAATAGGGTGAAATTCTCGTACAATTATCGTATTATCGTACATTCGACAACACTGAATCATCGGAGCATAAGCCACAGGCAATCCGTTCAATTACTTTCTCTATAAGTCAATAGTAAGCAAGGAAGGATCATGTTAAAATTACTAAAAAGTAGTGTCCTGTAAGTACTTTTTTTCAAGTAGGCTACTTACTCCAAGCAATTTGAATCCAAATGATTCATATTGCGATCAAATTCAATTCATCTCATTTATTAGTCGTCTGATAAGTAATAGCAACCGCTACTGATAGTATCATTCACAAGAATATTTAAATGATGCTTGCAAAAGCGTTCAAATTCAAGCTTCTCACACGAATATTCTCAAGTTTAACTTTGAGATGAATCGCCAATGGCAGGCTATGTATTTATGGTTGTTAGATAAAATCCAAGAGAAATTCTTGCCACCGCACCTGATCGGTTCCCCTGTAGGGGGTGGAGCCCCTTCCCCCGGCTATCGTGAACCCCAACCCGTTCTCGTCTCGATATAGCCTCACAGTGATGATCTACAGCAGAAACAATACGCCGTTGATTGATGTCATTCTACAAAAACACGGACATTAACAGAAAAGATGCTAAAAAGAGGTTTGCCTTTGAGTTTGTCAATTAATTAATCATATGAATCATAATCATTGATATTATTGACGACTAATACTAAAGCGCAAACTAAATAGGTCTCTTACCTGCTTATCACCATTAGAGCACAGATTAGCAGTCAAATACGGTGGTTTCACACTGCTGTTACATGTTCTGCACTATCGGAACAGAGACATGACAAACGTAGACAGCTACTTCTGATATACAGCAGACACAATCGTTGGACTAAACGAGCTAGTACCTGATCATCACTGTGGGTACAGAGACAGGCCACGAGCAGAGGCAGTGACACAAGCAGACAAGCAGTAGAACAAGCAGACATGCAGGGACACAAACAAACAGACAGTGGCAAAGCAGATAGGCAGTGACACAAACGTTGAACTAGACACCAGTACTGTCAGACGCAAACACAACAGATACATGTAAGCAGTAACACAAACACAAGCAGACAGGCAGCAACACAAATGTTTAACTAAACATCAGCACTGTCACCTGTTCGTCGCCCTCAGTGCAGAGACAAGCGACAAGCAGACGAGTCACGCCCACACACACGTCGCACCCCGCGTCCCTCAGCAGCCTCACGACCGCGCGGTGGTCCGTGCCCTCCACGCAGCACCCATTCACCTGCGCCGATCAGGTATTAATTTCTTTTTTTTACATATATCGCTTCATCACAAATGTCATGAACAAAAGTAAAAAAAAATTGAAGGTTGATGGCCGTGAAGTGTTTGATGAAGAACTTACTCATTCAGAGATATACATTATCACATGCAAGAAATGCAACCCGTAATTTAAATGAATACGGACTAACATTGGCAATAGGCATGCAGAAACAAGAAACGTTAAACTAAAAGATATAGCCAATAGTTTTTATATATATAAAAAGTCCTTGCTAGTATAGTATAGCAAGCATAGCTAGTATAGTATAGTAAGTATAGCTAGTGTAGTATAGCAAGTATAGCTAGTATAGTATAGAAAGCGATAGATATAGATAGGCCACAAAAATACAAAGAAGAAACAAAAGGAAATTATTATATTGAGCACGATAATGTAATACAAATGTTTATATGTTGTTGAGGAAGTGTTATGCTTTTTTGAATGATTTTGCCTGATGTCCACCGTCTACTCCCTCACCGAATCAAGTCTATCCCCCGCCCTCAGTCCCGCCCGGTCAGACAGACCCCCCGCCGCCACCCTCGACACATAGATACCCTACAACAAAGGTCAAACATCATGCGCGGTACTCTTCAGTGATAATTTTTTATATCTATCAATCAATCAGCATCGGTTAATTCATTGCTCCTATTTTTACACATAGTAACGTACAGTAAACCCATTACATATGACATTTGCGCCTATGCTGGGCAGCCGTATCAGCCTATTTGCAAATAAACGATTACATATATAACCAATCACAACACAGGCTCTGAGATGCGAGAACGAAAGAGAACTGACCTCGGATCTGCCCGAGGGGTGCGGTCCCCCCGGCCCCCCCCCGCCGCCCCCCGCAATGCTCATGCCCAGAGGCTCCTCGGGCACGCCCCTCACGATGTGAATCTCTAACCGCTGCTCCTGCTCCAGCCCCGGCACGACGCCACTGCCATCTACTGAATACATCAAAACCGCCTCTCCACTACTGCCATCTACCGAATGCCGCGGTATCTCGAGCGCCTCCTGGGGAAAGTTGAAAAGCCTGTGTGACTCTGTTTCGTGGGCTGAGCTTTCGTCTTCTGAATGCTTCGTATTCCTCCCCTCCTCTGACGCTAAATATCCAGCCTGTTCGCTGTTCCCCCCCGATTCGGAATAATCAACATCGCCGCCTATCGGTGCTCCGATAGCCGAGAAACGAAGCGCGTCCCTTTCCGCGTCACACGACGTTCCGAAAGCTTCTTCAGCGTCGAGCGACAAGGTCGCCGGCTGCCCGGAAACCATTTCCGCTTCCGCCGTCGCAGACTCCGCAGTTTTCCGTTCATCTTCCACTTCATCGCCCGAGAATCCTACGATGTTGTCGGCGAGGGATTCGGAAAACCGGTCGCTTCCGCCGGAAGGGGGGACCGGCTTGGTGGAAGCCTCCTGGGAGGAGGTTTGGAGAAGGCGCCGGCGGCGCAGGGAGCTCTCGCGGAAGGAGCTCCGCAGGCGGACCGCAGCCTGCACCCCCCTGGGGGAGGCACCGTCGGAGGGGGTCGGAGGGGAGGAGAGCTCCTCGACGGACGGGGGAGGGGGGAGCTCGAGGTCGTATTCAGACTCGAGGTAGTCGACGTCTGCCTGATTAAAACAATTAATTATATATAATATTATTATTCACTTAACTAATAAAATAAAATAAATCAACGTCGAATGCCCTTCCTGACGCAACCAAAGAAATAACTGTGTGGCAGGGGGTTAGCTGCTTGCGACACTTGTCTGTTTAATTGACAGTCTTGCTGAGGGCCTGTAACGCCTTTGTTTTATAGTCGCAAGCCAACTAATTTTTTACGCGGTTAACCACAATTTTATGCCATTATGCGCATCCTTTTTTATCTGACAACAAACCTCATATTAGGCATTGAAATAAATCAATCGAACAAGCAACAAACAAAAAACTTGATATAATCTAACTAACCTCCACTGGTTCCGGCAGTTCGCTCCCCCAACTCTCAAACGACTCCCCGTACGCCCCCGGGCCACCCCCTCCCCCTCCATTGCCCGCCCTTCGATAAACCCCACCTTCGGCGCCCCCCAAGCTCCCGACCCCAACTCCAAGAGCAATCGGGGCGGCCTCGATCCCCCCCCTTTGAAGAATATGGCGAACCTTTTCCTCCCCCGGATCCGAATTGTCGCTGCCCTGCTTCCTGTTGTTGCTGGCGGAGGGCGAATGGACTTTTTTGTTTCGGAGGTGGTGCGGGGTGTCGCGCCGGTAGAGGCGGCTGTCGGGCCGATCGGGGGGTGAGCCCCCGGCCGCTCCGTACCCCCCGTCGGTTAAATCTTCGTCGTCTTCGCCGTGGAGGGCGAAACCAACGCGTCGGTCAGCTGTGTCTCTGGCCGCCTTGACAACAAGGAGCGGCGTATAAAAATTGCAATTCTAAATGAGCCTAATAATCTACCCAAATTTTGATTATAAGTCTAATAAAGACTAATAGTCTAAAGTCTAATAAGACTAATAATGGTCATTTAGTTTTCTGTGTATTTTATCATTATTCCAAAAATATCAAACAATAATAAAAGTATGATAAAAGTATCAGTTGAAAAACCTCAAAATCTGTCAAAAAACTTTCAGAATACCAGGTATATTATTTAAAATGATATCAAATCTGTTAAAAGAGAAAAAGATTTAGTTAAACTCAGTTCAATATAGCTTATTCAAAAATTCATGTATAGACCAACACGCTAAAATTTCCATCCACTTAGGGCCCTGATTACAACAGGCACTATAAGTAATGTGTTTTATTATTAGTCTTAAGTCTTTTATTTAAAACTTTTATTTAAAACTTTTTATTCAATTTTTTATTAACTTCTTATTATTTTATACTGAATAACTTATTAATGTGAACTTTTTGACCAATTAAAAACTTTTAAAATAATTAATTAACTAGCGACGCGTCAACAATATTATAAAAAACACAAGCTAAATTGGTCCAGCTAAATGGAAGTCATACCGCTCGATGTCCGCCGTTTCCTGTCCACGGTTCGATACCCCCCACCTTATTCGCCAAATCATCCTCCACCTCCACCCTCATGACATACTCTCCCCCCACCCCTCCAATCGCCCCCTCTTCCTCCCCCCCCTGGCCCATGACGAGCACCCCATGCTCCGGAATTACCTCCGACCTACTGAACCCCGCCGCCCCCCCAAGTCCTGGCGGAGCACCAGCGCCACCCATTGCGGTCGGCTGGCGGGTATAAAAGAGGGAGGAGGAAGCCCCCTGTCCCGATTCGTCCACGGGCGTCACGTGCTCAGAAAGGACCTAGACAAAGGTCAAGGCCAATCCTTACCAATAAACTTCGGCACACTAGCAAGATTCGTTTGGTGAAAGTAAAGCAAAATAAATAAATATTAGCGTTGTGGTGTAGTGGTCAAGGCGTTAAACACGAGTCCCAGAGACCTGAGTTCAAATCCCCGCGCCGGCGACTATAAAACCATGCGTTACAGGCCCTTCAGCAAGGCTGTTAAACACACAAGTGTCGCTAGCTGCTAACCCCGTGCCAGACAATTATTGATTTAGTTGGCGTCAGGAAGGGCATCTGGCCATAAAAACTCAGCTCCTGTAGTCCTCATCAGGGCTCTAAAAAATCCAAGCTGTGTGAAAACATGGACATTACATAATAGATGTCAAAAAAGGCGGTTAGATTAGACCTTGCTGGTAGTAGACTAACTAACGAACCTCATTTTTATCGTGTAATCTGTTAATGTCCATGTTTTCACACAGGTTTACACGTTTTCACACGCCCTGATCAGGACTGCTGGTGCTGGGTTTTTACGGCCGGATGCCCTTCCTGACGCCAACCAAACAAATAATTATCTGGCACGGGGTTAGCAGCTAGCTGCAGGCAGTAGGTTCAGATCCAATAGTCAGACATTGCTGGTACTAGGTTTAGAGTTAGGGACAGACCTTGATGGTGGAAGCTTTGCTGCCCACAGATGCGTCGCTGCTGCGACTGCTGTGTGACTCGGTGCTGCACCCTAGCGATGCGTCTCGGCTGTACAGCAGCGCCGCGTCCTGCGGGCAACACCAGAGGAGTAGTGTTACGACTGACTACAACACACCAGAAGGGTATTACAACTGATTAGTGACGTCATTGGCAGTTGAGTTCTGCGTGAGTGTACGGTGCACAAAAGGACTGTCCAGCTCCTGACGGTGGCAGCATGTAATATACTATATTGTCATCTGTCTCATTGATCATTCAAAATCGGGTTAGCATTTTTTGGTCAAATAGTATGTGCTATTGAGGCATCTGTGGGACAGTTGCCATTTCCAGTCCCACGCACCTCTAGTTAGTCAAAACACTTACCGCGCAAGACACTGGCTTATTCTTCCTTCATTTTTTCAAAAGTTGACATTTAATGCATTGTAATGAAATATAAAGCATAGGTCGAATCCAAATAGCAACATACTTCTGAGTAGAATGGTTAACAGAGATCATTCTGCACTAGATGAAACATTATTCTGAATTTAAAGCAACTAATGAATAAAAAGACCCAAGTTTTGTACGCGTCCGCGCAAATTTCCGTGCAACAGTTCCGACCTGATGCGCCGCGACGTGCTGTGTGGGAACGACTCCCTCCGCTATCGCGCCCCCTCCCTGCTGTCCGTCACTGGCCATGACGTCACGCTTGGCCCCGCCCCCGCCCTGGCCACCCCGCCCGTGACGCGCCTTCAGCTCGCGCGGGTGCGGCGTGTTGTGTCGCACAAAGTGACTCTGCCAAGAGGTGTCGTCAATCACTATTAATTCGTGATACACAACACTAATCATTTCACAAACAAACAACGATGCAAGTTCTTATGCCTTTGTGACTCAATATGAGACCTTGTTGTTCACTATAGAGTTATTTAGTTATTTGGTAAGGGACGTCCCCGATGACATCGCTAAAAGCTGAAACGGACTCTAAACCACAGAATTACAAGCCTAGAATGCGTATGCATTAGCTGCACAAGATTGAAGAAAGAAGATTTTTTTGCTAAAAACGGAAGTTGATTTGTATTATGGGTAATAGTTGTTAATTATTGTGGTTGGATATGAAAGGGTCATAACCCTGTCACTCAATTGCTGACAGTTGGTAATTGGTTAGGCCCGCGGGCCAAGCCCCTCCCCCTTCATCCCCATACGTCCTTCATTCTGTAAGCTGTAGTGACGGGCCTTGCTCTAAACCCATTATTATTATTATTAGATCTGAGGTCTAATATTGGCTATACCTAATTGGTCGTGATGTCATTTTTGTTCCGTGACAATTTAACAACCAAATAACTTGAGATTGAACAACTGGCCCAGAATCAAGTGATGAGATATTCAATAATATTAATTTCAACAAACAATTGATCAACTAAGCAATTGATTAAACATTAAGTAATATGCCAATAAAAACTTTACGAAAATATAACCAATCCTGACCTCTTCATAAGCGTGAGGGTCGCACTCGTCGCCCGCAAACTTCACAAGGGGGTCGTGATTCCACTGATCGTCTGGGGCCCCGCCCCCCAGGGCCCCTCCGCTGCCCCCCAGGGCTCCCCTACTGCCCCCCACACCACCCCCCCCACCCCCCCCCCC
>JAQIWG010004026.1:0-16764 GCA_034695025.1 Chamaedrilus cognettii | reverse complement strand
TGCCCGAGTTATAACTTATATGGGGCCTCCAACAAATGCCTGCACCAGGGCCTCCTGGTGTGAAGTTACGCCCCTGTGCACAATCCGTACGTCGCGGACAAGACGACACTCGAGATCGCTCCGACTCTTGTAACGCGAGTCTCTTGCAGCTTTGTCCAAGCCGTTGGACTTGCTTCATTTCAGAAGGGTGGCATCTCAAATGTATTTCAATAGTCACGTATACTGCACAACCCTGCATCGTCCAGTGGGACACACGGTTTGCTACGATTCTCGCGTTCTGGCAGACGTTAACTTCGATGGCCGCGAACATTGTCCGGTCACAGTTCGACTCAGCTGCTAGCTGTCGGAGGAAGACCGCGTGCAACTGCCTGAAATGTATAAAATATCATACTAAGGAGCAGCCTATATTTACTTTTGAACAGTAACCATAACCTGCAGACAGTGACTGACGTTGAACATAACCGATTCAGTTAGCAATGTTACTCGATCAGTCAAAAGCCATGAAACTCTGTTTTCAATACCAATATTATTCTTAGCCACCCACATGTGTACATAGTTTACAAGATCTAGTACATATATCCTACTATAAGCTTCTGTTGAATGTATAATTAAATATTGAAAAAAATCGTAAAAAAATATTTTTGAAATACATGACATTGTGTAGTCGTGCCTACAATCGCATATATGGGGCGTCACTTATTTTTGACATATTTTCTGCAATAATTCAAAATAATTAGTTTAAACATTTTTCTCTGTATGTGTATACAGGGAAAAATGTTTAAACTAATTATTTCGAATTGTTGCAGAAAAAATGGTGTATCTCATATTGAAACAAAATTTCATGAAGAAAAAAAAGTTTGGCATTAACGGGTTAAGCCCCTCCGGAATGGCTCCGCATCGCATGGTACTGAAACACCTGGCCCCCATCATGTTGCTCAGAAACATTTTTCTCGTGGTCAGCTGTATGTCGCCATGAGCCGAGTTGGAAGTTCGAGCTCTATTAGAATACTAGCACGATGCGGACAATATGTGAGGCGACATTGTCAAGAAAACTCGTTGAAAATCCTCCGCCGTTCTTCAGTGAAAGTTTGTAAAGCGACATCCGCGACACAGGCCCTAATTATCGCGACATTATTTAGACTATACTCAACTCGCTTCCTCCAATATTTGTTTCCTGGTAGAGACATGTACAGTGTGGTCACAAACTGGGAGGCGCACGCACAGTGCAGCCCCTCAGAGCTTCCCCTCCATATAGACTGTAGTCTCTATGCACTACAGGGCGCGGTGGTGGCTTTGGGAGTTTAAGGACAGTGCGTAGTACGAAAACTATTACAGTACGGTTCTGTGCGGAGGGCCACGCAAAGAGCTCCTCTTTCTTCAGTCGACTTTTACGACTCGCCCGGGGAACTCTGGCCTGCAAGCCTATTGTTTGTTCTCCGGCTTGCAGGGGTAGGGGTCTTGTGTCTAGACCTAGAATCGAGCCTAAATCTAGGCCCAGGCCCAGGCATCTAGGCCCCGCCCCTTCGTCTTGGGTTTTTATCAATCTCTTGATGGATGCCCATGGCGAAGGGAGGTCCCCGATGACATCATTAGATGCCGAAACGGACTCTAAACTCATTATTATTATTATTATTATTAGGCCTACATGTAGGCTGTAGACTGTCCCTGTCCTTATAAACACAAGGAAATCTGTTCCACGATCATTTTTGATCTAGCTAATAAGCCCTAAGGCTACGTCACAATCTTGCTCGGAAGTTCTGTCATTGGTTGGCCTCCTAAATTTCTGACCAATGGCGCGCGAGCCTCTAGTATCGCCGTCCGCATGTTGCCGATCGGACGTGAACCCCGCAGAAAACGTCAGAAAATCCAGTCAAAAACAATTACATTCAGTTAGAATATCAAAAAGGCGGAAAGATGTCTTGCTGTTGTGGACCGGTGAGTTAGTTGCATTAATTGAGTTTGTTTCTCACTATATTAGGTAGTATTGTTATGAATCTGTATTTGAAAATGAAAACTGCAATCCCCGTCTGCCCGAAAGTTTTGAAACGCATGAAAGAGGTGAGTGGGTCCCATTGCATGATCAACCTGTAGGCATGTGTCGTGTAGACCGATCCATGCAATATTCTCTATAGCTCGGTATTTCCTCAGGGAAGATGTAGTTCAATTGATCGAAATAAGTCAACTTACACCGTACCGAATCCCCTGTCTACGGATTGTTGAAAAGCTGTATGAGAGATTGTCAGCCAAATAGCGTAGCTAGTTGATCCGAAAACAGAGATTCAAGGCTGTGTTGGAAGTTAGAAATAAGCTGGTTGAAATACTGCAACACTATTGCGAACGATATTGCGTCTTACGCGCTTCAATGTGTTTGCGAAATTCAACCGAACATAAGCTTACATTGATTGTCCAGGACTATCCTCCTAATATGTTGAACTTTATCCGTCAATTTAACGCAGAAGCTATACAGTAAAAATAGTCAACGAAGACATTCAGGCCCGGATTTATTCATATTCAGTGTCAGTGCGTGTACCCACCACTACACAGGTGCCTCTAGACCAACCTAGAGGTCGTCCCACAGAATATATGGCGATAATATGAATGTTGAAATATGGAGCTGTAAATTTGGAAATGCGAAGTTACAAAACGGAATGAACGACAAATAAAAATGTACAAGAACTTAAGAATGGCGCCCAAAAGCCAGGTCACAGCACCCCCCTCCCCCCCCTTTACTCTTCCCCCCGCTACATTTTGCCATAGGCTTATTATATACATGTACTTGCTGCTAAAGCCAAAATATTCTTCCTACACGAAAGAAAAACTAAGCGCCCTATCGTTCGTTTGCTGCTGCAGTGCTGCGGCTGCTGCTGCTGCGGCTGCTGTTGCTGCGCCCGGCCAACCGCGTTGCCGGAAGAAGGGGATCAGGGCCTGCCGCGCTCGGCGACGAGCCTGGGGCGGATGTCGTTCGGGGAGCATCTGACGGCGATCGGCCGGGTGGCGAGGTCTCCCGCGTGGGCGGAGGAGACGAGATCGTGAGCGACTGCTGGCTGTGCGATACTTTACCCCCTCGCGGGGCTGGGCGGGGGCGGGCCCTGGGGCGGATGGCCCCTACTCGCGGGAGCAACAGAAGAAGCTGGGGGAGCGGCCCTTGGGGCGGTCAAGGTCCGCCGAAAAAAGATGAATATAGATACCGGACATAAAACGACTTTGCGTAGTTAAATGGAAGCTGATTTTTATTGAGAAATTATTGATACGTGTGAAAGTTGAATAAAAATCATCGTATACTGGATAAGGCGTTGTGCAGTGTTGTCGTTAAAATAGAATATGGATATTCATTAGAATATACACACACACTCTAGCGTTTTGTGGCCGCATTCCCGTTTACACAGGGGTAGGCCATTTGCAGCCATGCACATCTCCCTACATGTCTTTTCCCAGCTACCTCATAGTCCATACATTTCCGCACCCAATCATCCGGTTCCTTTCACAAAACATGTACCAGCAATCTCAGTCGGTTTCTTCTGACCACCTCCCCCACTGCCTCCAACCCCATTCTCGCTCTCAAAACTGCACTATACTTCCTCTCTTTCAATGACACCCATCTCATCATTCTCATCTCTGTCCGCTCGAATTGGGCCTCTTGATCGGCCTTCATTGCCCATGTCTCACTACCATACTGACACACGCTTCATATAGGCTACCCTTCATTTCAGTTACAGCGATATATACTTCTCAGTTAGAATTGGTGAGAGCTCTCGGGAACTTTCCCCACGCGCATCTCGTTATCAGCAGTGATATTCGTTAGAATAATTTGTATATTATAGCAGTCGTTTTTAAACTAGAAGCAAATTTTGATCTACAAATTTATATAACGGCCTTGGCCCGGGCAAGGTAATGCCAGGCTAGAGCGCCAAATAGCAACCACACTCATGCAGTCATGCAGGTGTCACGAAGGCGCCTATGGTCCATTAGTTATTTCGTTCCAGATAGCACTGAGTTACATGCGTATCTGAGCAGTCTAAAGAACTTACATGTACATGTACAATAACTGTACATGTACTCATGTAGGCCCACATGTACATGTAGGCCTAGACTTGAGAGTCAAAGAGCTGAAAAGTTAACTTGATTAACAATACTATGAGAGAGGGGCCAGTTTGAACCCAAAGCTTTATCTTTTAAACACCGTTCTGAGAACTGAAGCAAATATTTTATAACAGTCGCTTAGTCTATAAGTTTTCAAGAGCCTATTCCTCATATTAGCCTATAGGAAAGCGCTAGTACTTCGAGCCCTATTTATTAGACAATCTATCAATCTATCGTGAAAAGAGAATCCTCAACTTAATATTATCAAAACTATGAAAGTAAATATTCAATTAGACACGAATTTTTTTTATTTCAATAAAAACAATTAGTAGGTGTGCAGTATAGTACATGTAGGCTTACATGCGAAGCTATCATAGATAGAGATACCTACATGTATCAAATGTTTTGAATTATTTAATTCAATAATTGGTCTTCAATTTTAAAGTTAGCTAAAAGTATTTCTGAAGTATCTCAAGTAGGTGGCTTACTTGACAGTAGGCCCATGTCACTACGCGTAGCGAAAATGAATGTTACACAGCCTACTATTGGTCAGTTGCACCCACGTGACACGTCACACTACTGGCTGGCTATGGCTTTGTTAACAGATTTGCATTGATGACGTAAGCGTCCTAAACTGATACAGGATAAGACCTGTAAATGACATGAGCGATAATAGGCTCTATTAAGAGGGTAGCGGAAGGTGGCGATCTTAACTTTCCGGTAGGTTCGCCAACTTCCACTGCTCCTTGAGCTAGTTAAAAAAACAAATCGCTACGCTCAAAGCGTAGCGCTATGGGGTAGCGCTAGCAAAAGAACACACCCAAAACCTTAAACAAATACATGGTAGTAACATAGGCCTACTTGGCTATGATATTGAAATCCTGCAAGGGCATTCTTTACTGATGCACCATATACTGTAAAACATGAAATTTTTGCTGCACGTTTTTTCGTGATTTTGCTTCTCAGAAATTTAGCTGCATTAAATTTAAACGTTTTTAAAACCTGCCCATTATTATACAGCAGCTCAAGAAAATTACATGTGCGAAAGGCTGCAAACAGCTTTATTTTCGAGCATGTAATTTTCTAGAGTTTTACCGATTTGCGCAATTTGCCAATATTACTTGGACGTCAAAATTTTATGTTATACCATAATACAGTACTGTGATAGCTAACATTGTGGTGCTGATCAATGATCATAATATATAGCAAGCCAGTTTCAGACGATCAAAAATTTTGACGTCAATTAGCCTAGCTCAAATAAATCCAACTGATAAATAAATATTGTTTGCCAGCCTTTCAAAAACAAATAAGCGTTTGCTAATTGCTTAATGATCTAGTGACATCAAATTTATCTTTTCTATGCACACATTTTTCTGCACTACACCTAGTGGCGGATCCACGTGGGAGCGATGGAGGCGATTGCCCCCCCAAAAGCTCTGTTGGGGGGCGGAAAGGGGCGATGGCCCCCTCCAGAAATAGGAATTTATAATGCTGTGGAGGAGGTGGTAGGGAAAATGGCCCCCCCCCATAGCCTCACCTCCCCAGACCTCCCAGAGCGTTTGGAAAAGGGAAATTAGCCAGCATAGAAAAATGAATAGATGATGGTCTGGTAAGGAAAAATTTCTGTTAGCACCCCCCCCACCCATTCACGAATTCTGCACGGAAAGGAAAAATCAAGGTTCTCCACAGAGCTCAAGGTCGTACTTATAGGCCAAAATCGCCTGCCCTGCTCACCCCCCCCCCAGGATGACGAGCTGGATCCGTCCCTGACTACACCTTGCCTTTGAAACGGAACAGCATTCTGTTCCGTTTAATTCTGCGTCTCTCTACAGTGCAATAAAGCGCATAGCACCCCTGTTATTGATTAACGACGCAAAATTGCAACACTATGAAATTACAATAAAAACTCGAAATAAGTAATAAGAACTAACTAACTATCCTAAATTGCACCACCGAAAAACTCTTACAAATTAAGTATAATTATAGACAATAATTACGTATGGATGATATGTATATTATTTATAGTATAATTATGACACAAATAACGCATTACAGATATGGCATCAAACTATAGAAGGCTAGAAACCTACAAATCATTCGACAGTAACCCGATAACGATGACCAGACAATCGACAAATAACAAAAAAATCAAGATTCATATCATCGGCGTCATTCTCTCCATCTCCCACAGAAGCGCAACTATCCGAACAACTCTCCTTGTGATTGGTCAAAGCTATCGTCCAATCAAACGCGACGACCTCCTTGCCAACTCGAATGATGACTCTGATCTCGTGTCGACTGGGAAGGGGCTCTGTGTAGAAGGTTACAATGGAAGTGTTAGTGTTCACACCTAGAGGAGGCAGGCTATCCTGAATTTTTTGACCATCGACAAACACAATTCCTGAAAAAGCAATAGTCGCATATTAATTACAACAACACGTGTAATATATTGAGTACAATACGTATAACAACATAACAAATCACTACAATACTTACTAAATATTGTACACACAATAAAAATGGTTGCAGATATACAGTGGTCTACACTGCAATCGAAGACAAATTTATTGGACAAAATTCTGTATAATATTTATAACGATTTAAAATATTCAGTTACTGTAAAACTTAAAATTTTCGCCTGCATGTCATTTTGCAGAATTTCATGAATCGGCAAAAACTCGCTAAAATTACATGCGAGACAATTGTGCTGCAGAATCTATTCACAATGGGCAATCCTAAAAAGCGTGAAAATCAAGTGCTGTAAATTTTTAAAGAGCCAAAACCACAAAAATAACACGCAGCATAAATATTATGTACTACTAAGTAGCCCCTACTACAAATACACTATTGAAAGACGGAGTGGGCCCAGCAATTATAAATACTTCAACCAAGAGCTCGCAATATAATGACATTCGGACAAAAAGCCGGACAAAGACCACAAGCCCTTTATTCAATTAAAACCATCACAAGCCCTTTATTCAATTTAAACCCTCAATCAATTAAAACAATTATCAGTCAACAATTAATAGATCAAGTCACAAATTAATATTTTGTCATTAAATTACAAAGCTTCTCATTAATACAAAAATTAATTTTAAAAATGGCTGTCTACATAGCCAACTACCAGTTTAAAATACCTAGCAACCGGTAGATAACGCCACCTTTCAATAAAACTTTCAAAAATCAATCAGCAATCTTCATGAATTACTTCTACTCGCTTTGTATTGTATATAAAATAGTAAGCATTGTTGACACTAATCACAAAAGAGCAATCATTATAAGCAACAAATACTGACCGTGCCTGTTGACAACAACGACACCCTCTCTCATCGTGTTTGTAGGATGCGTATCGTCGGCAGCTAGGCCCACCTCTACCTCCGACACCTCAACATCAGGCGTATTGTTCGACTGCCCCCCGCCCTCAACTTCAGCGTTTTTCTGAGGACCATCGATACGAATAACAATCGAATGACCGCAGACCAACGACTTCAACCGGGTGTACAGTATGGGTGTAGCGTTGTCTGATTGGTCTATTTCTGGGCCTAGTCGAGACTGAATAAATCCTCGATCAAGTTGCGCCATGTGGTTCTTTTCCAGGTCAACTGCATGTGATTGCTCAACTGCAGAATCACTGGAAGTCGATAGACTGGTTTCTGGGTCGAGCCGCGTATGACGGTCTGGTATTAGGTCAGATGGAGTCGATTGGTCTGCTTCAGGGTAGCCCTCAGTCAATTGATTTAATCCGTCGTCTCGCTGTGTGACGGTGTAGTCGCTAGATAACAGATAACCCGGAGTCCCTGGCCTCCATTCTGTGAACAAAATTTTAAACAAATCGAATGAATACCAATAGATATTTTTTAAATCAATCATCCATTGTCATCAAATTCTGAAAGTCTAATTTTATACCCCAATTTGATGTATTGAAATCTAATCATCAAATGTAATCATCAAACGCATTGAAATTATACATCAAAAAAGACACAATATTATCACATAAATTTACGATGACGACCAGAGAATATGCAGCAACTTGCAAGCACTATTATTATATTGTATTATATCTGTATTATTACATTCATAACATAAATTTTACTACACAATATCATTTACATAGCAGGTCAAAATGTAACGATAAAACCAAATCAATATCCAAATCAATCATTTCTCACAAATTAGTAGGTATTTTTTAATTAAATAAATTAAGAAATTCCATAAATTAATTAAATAAAGGAATTTCTCCTTAATTCATATAGAAGTCTCTCTCTGTACATGAAGTAAATGAGTTTCACAAAACTATTGAAAACAATAACACAAAAAAATTAACACTGGTCACATCTCAGTGATAATCTCACCATGTCGCTCCAGATTCGTCGATCCTGGCACCGGCGCACTCCAAAGGCTCCAAGAACCTCCCCCGGCACGACAGCCCCCCGCTCCTTCACCCCCGCCCCCCATATCCCCCGGAGGGCCAAGCCGACGCCCGCCGACTCTGAACGAATATTTTGAACCGCTGCAGAGCCCCCTAACGGTCGCCTCATGCCCAGGGCCCTCGTATGCGTTGGTCCATTCGATCTCGTCATTCTCGGGGGAAATATGGACGCAGTCAAACACACCGACGCAGAAGTGAAGCCGGTAGACATCAAACTGGGGTGTTCTATCAGGCTGCGATGCTATCTATTCTTAAAGGAAATGCATAGAAGGACATGCATGAAGCGAAAAAAAATTAATATTTCGTGTACGCAATGGCGTCAGAGAAAATTCTCAGAATGTTTTTGTTTCACCACTGGAACCAAAAATAGTAAAAATCATATATTAGACCGCACCAAATGCAGCGGAATCAATTAAAATAGAATCAAATATTTTAATGTGAACTAGCATGAAAGTTCCAAATTTAAAATCTCCATTCGACAACTTAGGGCCTCATATAAATAAACGTTTCTCATGCACACATAGAAAATAACTATAAAATAACTATAAAATGAACTAATTTTCCAGATCTTATATTATCTTTGTCACAATGTATAACCATCTAAGAATGGCAACCATCAAAAGAGCAGCATTAAAAAGCCACAAAGCTAACTATTATTGACTGTTAAAGGATAGTAACTACTAAGTCATCATTTCATTCTTATTCTCTTATTCTTTCTTCATTCTTACATATAATACCAAAAGCTCCCTAACCTCAGCCCATTTGACATGAACACCACCCGGTCGCCCCGAGATTTCTGTGATATTGACCAATGGTCGGCCAATGACTCTGCCGTAGTTGTCGCTCATTGGTCCATTGTGGGTCAGTTCTTCAACCCGACTCGGAAGTTCAACGCTGATGCATGGGATTTCCCAGATGTGAGGCACTCTGGGGAAGCTGAACATGAATGTAATATAGAGTAAAAGACAACATAGTAATTACGCGTTGAAAAATAAATCCTTGCAAATAATACTAGGATTTGCTCAAAGTTCAGCAATATGTTCTGAAAAACTATGCTCTGACGTGCATAGTATTACACAATAGACAATTACAGATTGTAGGCTACTTATTGGTTATGTCACCACTGCAAACTTTATGATAATTTAACAAAATTACCGGCCCGGTAACTGACGCGTTACAAAGGGTTATTAACCGACATTATTTTACCCGTGTATGAAATGAACAATAAATTGAATGTTTAGTATACAGTGAATAGTAATACTCAAAACATTGGCACTCGATTGAAAGTACTAGGTACAAGTTTCTGTAATAATGCGTAACCATTTCGAAATTACATTTGAATATTTACATTGAATATATTAATATTTGATATTCAAATTAATGAAATCTAAACACAAGTCAATACGTATAAGTCTTGCTCTTGATAGAATTTAATTTTGAATCTTTTGATGCTATCATTTCTATACGAATAAAAGCTATCAATTATTCATCCCTCCTCATCCGTATCTACTATTCATCCCACGGTGACCGGTGTATTCTATCAGCAGCTAACATCATCAGCAACTTCTCGGAGTAATTTCACGTGATCCGTCCAACCGCCACTGTTAAGCCGTGTTCGATTGATGTTATTGGCGGGTCGACGACCTTAACACGCCCGCTTCAGCCGTCAATCAATTGTTGTAGCCAATCGCAGCGCACCGCAATGAGATCTAATTATTTGCGAATTTATCATGCAGCGAGTAGGCTAATGACATATGTGGGGATTGGACAGCATCAGATTTGGCTAGTTGTCATCATTTCATGTCAGCGATTTAAGAATGCCGGTCACCGTCATATAAAACATATATGCCACACGACATTTCCACAAGGTTTACAGTCAAACTACAGTTATTTCAGCAAGTTGTCTAAAAAAATAATTTTCATTAACTGTTAATAATTGCTATTTAAATTAATCTGCATAGAATTTTTAATAATGATCTATATATCATACAGTTGTACACAGGTTTTATAAACAGTACATGTGCGCAAATTGGATTTAATAGGCTCGTAGTGTAACCAACTAAATTACGTAACTGGCCTCCCAGTGCATTTTTCAGAATTTCAGGACAGGAAAACTGTGAAATTTTATGACATTTTGAGGACAACTTTGGCATCAAATTTTCTAATGAATATTATGATTGATAAAAATTATTATAACCTAGTTAACTTCGCTAATAGTTTTAACGCTAGGTTTAGTACATCATTAGGGAAAGTAATTCATGCAGCTCTTCCTCATTCTTCTAGCTGCTCCAATCCTCCCTTTGTATGTTTTTATGACACAAAAAGTACATTCCAATTTTTTCTTTTTAAGCACAGCATGTCTAGCAATAAAAATTACAAAGAAATGAGATTGTCATTGAAATCTACCTTCTGCAGTAAAAGGTGATAAATTAACTATGAACTGCATTATGTCTATTAGTCAAATTTTTAAAATTGGCTTCTAAACCTACCTGAAGACATACCTGACTAAATAAAAAAAACGCTTCTCAACAGCACCCCTTTGTAGCTCATAATCATCCATGTACACTATATCATGTTAATCACTTTGACTTAGGCTCTTTGTAAAGGGTTGCTGTATTTCATCCATTGCATCTTCTCCGAGTCTTTCTTTGCGCTCTTTGGTACGTTCAAGTGTCTCTTGTCGAATCAGTGCAGGCCTAAGTTGATTAGACGTATCGTGTACCACTTGGTGTTTCCTGCTGTTAGCATGATCCGTGCAATCTTTACAGCCTTCAGGTCATTATTCTTCAAAACAACTGCCAGTTTCATTGAAGCTTCTCCTATGAGATCCTTTGCTGTTTCCTGTTTCTGCAGTTAAGCATCTTCTAGAATTTTCTGTTCATTTATCTGCTTCTTTATGTTGTCCATTTGTGTACAAAGTTTTCTCTTGTCATTGACCAACTGCTCGTTCTTGCTCTTTCAATCTCCGATTCTTTTCATCGTTCTCCAATTTCAGTGCATACTCGGCATATGAACGCTTAACCAAGCGATCAGATCTTTTGCTATTGGAATAGAGTTAACATGTCCATAAAGTCGTACAGCCTCCATTACTATTCTTTCAGCAATGATATACCGGTATAATATAATAATATTACATTCAATCATTCACATACATGAATTTCTGCAAGATTTGATGATAAAGTCAAAAACGACAAAAAATACGGACAAAATATCAGGACAAATCTTGCAATTTCAGGACAGGCCCCGATTTTCAGGACATTACAGGACAAAAAAAAGAAGAAGAAATTTCAGGAAAATCAGGACAACTGAGAGGCCTGCATAACAATGACCGTATTAAATATAAATTTAATAATAGTAATTTCGTAATTCCATCCTACAGATTACGGATCATGCTAATTAATATACATGATATATATACATTAATATACATAATTAACATTATGCTAATTAATATACATTTACATGTACAATGTACAATGCGGTAGTACAATACATAGTAAGAAATTACAAAATAAAAAATTGCGCATATGAGAATTATAATTCAATGCAATATCAACAAAATTAAACAAAACACTACAAACAGAAGATGCAATTTTATTGTCTTTAAAGACAACAAAATTGCATCTTAAAATCTCACAAGTCAACCTGCTGACGTCAATCTCCTTTGATTTCTCCACAAATTTCCTCATCTCTGCCTCTTGCCTCGATTCAACACTTTGCTCGTCTTCCTCCAGCCCTTCAGATTCCAGCAATTCATTTCCTGCACAAAAGGCAATCATCATGCGTGAGTTTTTTCACTACACCGGACCAGGAACAACAACACAGACAAAAACCATTATTAGCTAAATCTGCAAAAAACCATAAAATAATTTACTCTTAACTTCTTAAGCCAAAATATCAAATGATTAATAATCAAGCCTAAAAAGCATTATTAATGTTCGAAGCTTATAAATTATGAATCAGGGAAAAGAAAACTGTAAATTTTTGCAGCCCCGACAAGCTCAAATAAGCTATGAGCTCCTGGAAAATCTTCACTACTCTACTCCAAAAAACATCAAATAGATCCCATACAATACCCAACACCTCAGTGCCTCCTTAGCAAAATCAAAGAACATGACACAAAATCACCTCTTCAAATGCACCTAAATAGTAACCACACAAACACCCCTGGATTTGTGGACCGACCCTGTAGGGGCAGCGGCTCTGCTGGCCACATGGGAGACGACGGCCGGTTCGTAATTGGACTTGGGTACCGGGACCCGGGCCCTACTGTGAAGAGCCTGGATGGGGTGGATGACAAGGCAGGTGGGACGACGACGATGAGCTCAAATACGCCTTGAAATAAGCGTTGAAACACATAGCCAAATTCAAAGCATTCTCAAAAATTCTCTACTCGCCCTCTCTCAGCACTGAAGCGACCAGATCCAATCTCTTCTGTATCTGCATCTTGCAGTCAAGGAGGGGCGCCATGCACCCCTTCTCCTCCTCCCCCACCCACTCTTCCAGAACCTTCCGCCGCTCCTCCAGCCCCTCCCTCCCAGCCGAGATGATGGAGTCGAAATGTGCGCGAATATCCGCACGCGCTCGGCCTACACTTGTCTCAACCTAGTTGATCAAAAGAAATCCGCAATAAATTCAATGTTTGAAAACATTTCTCTAAACATCCTATAGTAAAGACTTGCGAACAAATTATAATGAAAGCAACGTTTATCTAATCCATTCTCTCAATTTAACCTATGATGATTAACAGCAAGTTTTATTTACCACAAAGCCAGTAGAAAGACATGACAACATTAATTACAAATACAAAAGTACGACAAAGACCAGTCCATCTAATTACCGCATGAGCCGCATAGATACCGCACGGGCGGCCCGAGTACCGCACAGCTGGCGCTGGTAGTAGATTACGGTACCACACCATTCACACACGGGACTGAGGCAGATGCAACAGGAGATCTGAGATAATGAGAAATTTAACTGGGCTCATGTCTAAACTTTGCGGAGAAAAATTCAATTGTTATAGTTACAATATTTAAATGTGATATGTGAAATAGATGTTTAAGGTTATCCCATTATGCCATCAGCGCCAGTAACGGTGTGATCACTCAAAAGTTTAACCTTGAACCCAAGTGGATTTCACATCATCTCAGAGACTCAGACCCCCCATGGCGTCTGGCTTAGTCCCGTATGGCACCCGTGCCGACCCGTACGGTACTCCGACCTCCCATGCAGTATCCGTGTGGCCCGTGCAACACGTGCTGAATTTAGACTGATCCACAAATCCTCAATATGCTAAAACTAGACACATACAACATAACTAGCAAACATTTTTATATCAGCATCAATGCTTGATTGCAGGACTAAAACATCGTGACAAAAACAATGAAAGCAAGCAATTATTAAGTTTATGAGAGCAATAAATACACTATTCAAAGTAGTAGGCAGTGCACATATATTAATTAACAACAATGTCTCTAGCTTATTTACATGATTAATGACTTCGTGCAGTTGGTCCATTAGCATGGAGAGCTGTGTTCGCCCTTGTATAGCCAGCTCAACGGTCTCAACCACTCCCTCTATCGCATCTTCTTTTAAACAACTCATTTTTTTCCAATTGCTGAAACATAGAAAGTAAGTTCAGCCAACTTAACCATATTAACCCTATTAACCTACTTAACTCATCAAACTATAAATATGGTACGACTATACCCAACAACACCGGTTCAATTTTACACATGTTGCCTGTCAGGAAGGGACTCAAAAAGCACGTTAGAGATATCGCATCGCAGTTTGCAATATCGCCAATGCGATACAAATGTAAAAATGCATCAGTCAGTTGCTAAGCATAAACTGCATTTTTATAAATTGAAATCTTATTTCTACTATAATTTAATAATGAATTCGCCTCCAAATTGAAATCAAATTTTGCTTCAAATACGTTGGCCAAGTTAGATTCACATTCATATTCACAGGCGGTATGACATTCGGATGGAAATAGCAATCCGTCAGTCCAGCTAATATTTAGAGACTCAGAACCACTTTCACATTTGGAATAACGTTCCATTCTGTAAGTCCAGCAAATACCAAACATGAATGACAAAACAGACAGACAACAAAAAAGCTACTAAAGTGACTACCAACAATTTACATAAACATAGCAATTAAATGTATTTCAATTTAAAATTTGCATATTTGATTTTAATATTTAAAAATAGAATCAATGTTTTGTAAACAAATTCTACAATTTACCACTTTACCTTCTTCTTAACGAATGTAGAATTTCATAGCATTAATGGGCCTTCTTTAACTGCATATAAGGCAAAAAAATGATCATAAGGGGCCAGAAGCCCCTAAACTTTAGTTATCACCGCTTTGTGGAAACAAAATATTGAAACGGAATAGAATCTTCACAATTCAGATGTATAGGGGCCGGAAGCAGAACTGTTGGTGACGTCATTGCCGTGACAAAACCATGGTTGTGCTCGGCTTGCTGCTGTCTACCCATGGGCCAAAAATTAGAGTCCTAGCCCCTTGGGCTCCCTTCAGGGAGGCCCCTGGGTGAGGGTCACTTTTACGTCTGACTTAGTCATTTTGTAATGGGGGGACGCGCACCCCCCTGGATTGGTACCATGGTCCACCCCAACTTCAAGACAAGCCCAAAACAATATGAGCGGTGGTCCCTCCCCCCCAAGAAAAAGACGTCACCAACGGACCTGCTTCTGGCTTTCAAACATTCGAATTTTGAAGATTCTATTTCGGAATGCCAAAATCATTGGTAAAATGACAGAGTCAAGCGTAAAAGTTACCCTCAATCAGGGGCCTCCCTGAAAGAGGCGCGAGGGGCTAGGACTCCCAATTTTTGGCCCATGGGTAGACAGCAGCAAGCTAAACACAACCATGTTTTTGTCATGGCAATGACGTCACCAACTCTCCGGCTCTCAAACATTCAAATTTTGAAGGTTCTATTCTGTTTCATTTTTTTCACAAAGTGGGGATAACTAGAAATTTTAGGGGGTTCTAACCCCTTGTAATAATTGTTTTGCCTTATATGCAGTAAAAGAAGGCCTATTAATGCTATAAAATTTAGCATTCATTAAGAATAAAAAAAAGTGGTAAATTGCAAAATTTTATTATTATTGCAATGCTTACAAAACTCTGATTATATTTTTAAATATTATAATCAAATATTCCAATATAATTTAAAATACATTTAATTACCATGTTTATGTGAATTGTTTGTGGTCATTTTATTAGCTTTTTTGTCGTTGCCTGTCTGTTTTGACTATCATGCTTGGTATGATATACTAACGAAATGGAACGTAATTCCAAATGTGAATGTGATTCTGAGTCTCTAAATATTAGCTGGACTTACGGATTGCTATTCCGTCCGAATGTTATTCCGAATGTGAATAAATATTAGCTGCACTTACGGATTGCTATTCCGTCCGAATGTTATTCCGAATGTGAATATGAATGTGAATCTACCTTTGCCAACGTGCTTCAGATTATGTCTGTATTCACGACTTGTAGCGCGTTAAACTGTGAAAAAAGTTAGATAACCTTTTCTAATTTCTATTAGAATTTTTATATAAATTTTGTAAACAGTCTTTGCCTCCCCTGCGAGATCTCAGATGATTTCGAATTTTTCAAAGTAAATCACATTCGATATATTTACCAATTTTCTGCACAAATTCAAAAAAGAACCTAAAATAAAATAGCACGAAGTCATGTTTTTGTTCTTCGTCGTTCGTTTGAGTTGATTTTCTTATTTTGGTTTTCTCATTTCTTACCGTTTATTGCTAATTCTCAGTAGGGCCTACTTCAACTTCAATTTCAACTTTTCGATTTTATTACACGTGAACAGCTGAGGCCCTTGCTCGGATTCTTAATCATTGAAGCCGTTGGCCTAGAATAGTGCAACAATGAAAATGTTGAAAGACTCTTCATAGCTACATACTACATGTAACATGCTACACTCATTGAAGATTTATTGACTAAATGCAGTTTTCTACAATTTTGTGAGTAGCCTACTAACGACAGAACAATCATAATATGCCATTCAATAAACAACCACAACAACCACAGTAAACATTGTCAATAATGGTAACTGAGTAACATATAACTGAGCTAGTCCAGCTAGTCAGGCAGCAGATCGTCCCCGATGGCATCACATCCAAAGTCCACATCTCTGTTAAATCGCGCTCCTGCTCCGGTCATCGGGCGCTTAGCCGCGGCAGTCACCCCCAGATTCTGCC
>JAQIWG010004025.1:0-16767 GCA_034695025.1 Chamaedrilus cognettii | reverse complement strand
GACCGGCGCAGGTCTGCGGACCGGCGCAGGTCTGCGGACCGGCGCAGGTCTGCGGACCGGCGCAGGTCTGCGGACCGGCGCAGGTCTGCGGACCGTTACTTTGAGAAGCTCTGGTCCATGCGACGACTGTACGACAGACTATGCAACGAGTTGTTATAATCAAAAACTTGCGTCAAATCCCGGAGGCGAATAATATTTGAGCTCTACCCACAGCGTGAGTGGGTATTCTTCTACAGTCTAAGCGCAGTAAGAGTCTAGGAGGCTAGCTAGGCTATGTTAGATCAGGTTAATCTGGATGCGCCAACCACGCCGGGGAAACCTTGCTGCCCCGGGACAGTCTTGTGTCTCGGGCGTATACAAATTGGCTTTCGTGGATCGTATAGTAGATATCCATTCGGTTGCTACAGCGGACCTTGCATAACGAAGAGGACTAAAAAACCAAGACGGAATGCAGCCAGGATTGAATAAATTCATATGCCTACTCAATGTCTCAGGCGTTGAAGGCTTATCGCCGTTGAATTTGGTATTTATGTAACCGAAAGTTGGCCTACAACTACAGTCGTGTCACGGCCTCTAGTTCAACCAATCAAAGGCATTATATTACACTGTAGGCTTTAAAGACAAAAATTATTAATTTATTGGTGTAAAAGCTTCTTTTTTCGATGAACCGTATTTTTCCACCATTTTTTCCAGTGTCGTCCACGCAGAGTGAAGTCATTTGAGTTGTGTGATAAAATCGTTCACCGGTCTGTAACAAGATCCGTAACAAGATCAGTCGGCATATCAGCAGCTTATTGCAAAATCTTGCATCCGCACTGGAATGGGATTATGTTGCACCAAAAGGCGCCGCTACCTCTTCGCGTTATTTTACGACTCAATTTCTGCCTCGCCGCTAAATTATATTGGCAGGAACCAGCGTGCGTTACCCATGTAGTTTGCTTTTCCGTGTATTTCAGACCCTGCGCTACAATCATGAAGCCTGCATACGGTAAAGACGCTTTTTGAGTGGAACCATGGTTTTAGTTTTCATAAAATCCAACATAATTAGCCAATGTATTTAATTCTTCTGCAATGAAGAATTTGTCGGCGGAAACGCTAGGCTATTTGCATTATCTTTCATCTTCACTATTTAGCGACTGCACGGTTCCTTTTTATTAGCAACGGCAGATTTACAGCGTTGGCGATCGTTAGAAGCCGATGTAGCGGCTCGCTCGGCTCATAGCCGATCGATTTAAGAATTCGACTGGGTCTGGTCCATACAGGCAGACTCGCCGCTGTAACAAGGACGGATCCAGGGGGGCGGGGGATAGGGGGATGCACCCCCCCCCCCCGCACCAGGGAAAAAATAAGTTTCTGACGTAATAACGTTGATGATAAAACAGTGGTCGATGTAACAATGAGGGACATTAAAAGGTCTCATGCACTGAGTCTTGTCAATTTCTTTACAAGTGAAATGTACGCTGTGCAGTCTGAAGAGACGCGCTTATATTTTGACGCAGTTACTTGGTAGCTAAAGCTCCGTCTCTACCGCTGCACCAGCCCGCTCACAACCTAAATTAATTTTATTCATCCAAAAGAAAACTAATCGTTTTGACTGTTCAAATTTAAATCATTACGTTTGGCAGGATTACAACTCTAGAGACATTCATTACATCCCCCCCGTCTCCCAACCAATCCATGATCCATCCTTTCCGTGGTACATCCGGGCAGCCCAGTCTACATGCTCATTTCTCAGCTGCAGCTGGTTCTGTGCAGTGCAGATAAACGAAAGTCGAGCAGGTTCTTGTAACGTTATTTCGGTCAGACAGAGCAGCAGTAGCAGCATCCGTCATGGACAGATCGTATCGCTTAATAAAAAGATTTCTTGCTTTGAGGTTAACCCTAGGATAGTCACGTAATCCAAGGAAACGTTCAAGCAGAAATGCCATCATTTAACAATTCGAATTGAAAACAAATATATTTAAATAAAACGAACGCTCAGCCCCGTTGCGTGACCATTCTGAGCGGGGGAAGGGGGGGGGGGCGGGGGGGGGGCAAGAAGTTTTGCAGGGGGTAAGACAGTGTTCCGTAACTATATAAGCAAATCGCTAGAAATGCCTTCTAGACATGACTCAGGGACGCAAAGTCTCAGTCTAAAAGTCTCAGTCTCAAAGCCGCAAAGCCGCCAAGCCGCTAACTAAATATAAATATAAACTAAAATATCCAACTAGGGGTTAATTTATATGTTGTACAATGATTGCCACTCTGAATTCAATGCTTCAGTACTACTCGTACCTTGTACCTATGTACAAGGTAAAAGAAATTGAGTATGTCAATAAAACTGACCAGTCCGGTCTGACATTTTTAGTTGGACAGAGGACACCGCTGCCGTTGCTTTATAAGCGATTGCCTATGCAGGCTATGCCAGGCTACGTTATAGCGAGTGAGTGCGCGGCATGAGAATGAGCTAGGGGTGATCGACTGCGACAAACAAAACAAAAGCAAGAATTTCAGGACTTGGTTAATCATTCCGCGTCTCGCCATAAATTGACAGCTGCCGACTGAAACATGCCAACTAGTGCTTCAGATGATGCAAAACGGGAATGAAAATGAGAAAGAGCTACTCGATAGGGGCTGCAGCGAAAGTTTGATGATAATGAATGCATAACCTAGCCTTATCATTGCTTAGGGTCTGAGTATTATTGCACTGAGATTTACATGACGCGAAGAAAAGAAAAGCGATTTAGTTTGAAAGTGAGAAATTTCAAATATTACCACTGTTTGATCAAGTCCGCGCAGCTTAAGCAGGTGAACCATATATGTCAACTTTGTCATGTCTACTATGACACGAAAATGCTGTTGTTCAAGCTGGATAGGCTAGATATATGCTTAGCGTATAGCACTGTAGCATTTATAAACGACGATCATGATAGAGATTACAATATTCAGACAACAAAGGAGAGGCAAATAGCCTACTGCTAGAAGGTGATTTATTTGCTTTATTGAGCCACAAATACATACAATCGCTACAGATGCAACAGTAGTTGTGTTAAAACTGCGACAATTCAAAGCTTCAAGCACAATTTTTTAACGAGTCAAATTAAATGAGTGTCAAATAATTTTGTTCAAAATAAATTACGATTAGAATAATAATTTTAGAGTAAGCTGCAATATGAATTATGACTATTATGAATCATGCAATATGACTACTTACCTTCTACTACAAATCCTGTACCATAAACAATAAAATAACATTAGAGTTTTAGAGATCTCTATCCAGAAATTTCGATTTTTTATGTTGATTTTTTATCAACACAAGCAACTTAGATCAAAACATTATAATATTGCAGCAGCCTGTCAATGAAAGATGAATTTCGTTATTCGGTTAATTCGGTATAGGCCCACTGCAATAGAGTTGAGGTTTGAGAGACGGTTGCCAAGTATTGCCACAAAAATGTCATACAACAACCAAAAAACTCAACACAAATTATATTCCCACGACTTGCTCTACCGCCACAAGCTGAGTTCATGGGATCAGCTAGATGTAGATGTTAACCACATGGAATCGTATTCAAATAAATCATTCTAGTAAACGAAATAAAATATAAATTAACGCTAGCCGCCATTAGCGACCAAAGTGGTCCAATGCAAGCGCCAGTATAAAGAAGCTAAGCAAGCAGATCCTAATAAATGAGAATTATTGTCGCAATGCTGCGAAACTCTAAACAAAAATAGCCTCTGCGATTCAATTGGTTCAAAAACTGTCACAAGTAGGCAATCAAAACATACTTAACTTCTCGTATAATTATGTAATAAAGCTTCTAAACGTAGGCAAGTGAGAAGATTCGAGTCTCTTTGTCACATTGCCGCCTGCTATTCAATTCAGAATTCGCCGGGGCTTCATCAAACTCATGCTTGAACGACAGTTTCAACATCTAGTCCAGCAGAAAAATATTGGTGATCATTACGGTCCGCGTTATTGTAACCCTGATTGAGCAACTAACGCCTATAAGGTTGTAGCAAACACAAATTGAGCACAAGGATATCAACGCAAGGATATCAACGCAAGGATATCAACGCAAGGATATCAATGCAAGGATATCAACGCAAGGATATCAACGCAAGGATATCAACGCAAGGATATCAATACTGCTCAACTCGTTGGTCCAATTGGTTGTTTATCTTGAGCAGGATTCTATGACACACTTCATTGTCATAATCAGCTTGGTCCGCTATCTTAGCCTACAGGATACACACAGAGCCTTTTAAGTGCAACAAAATCTATTATGTCATTTAAGGATCACCTAAGTGATGGAAGGTGAAATATTTCAATGGATAGCAGCTCTGAACCAAACAGTAGGATTTGGAAGTTAGTAACTGAACATACGACAGCCGCAGTGAACAGTAATTCAATACTTGAGATCGATTGATGTTGAGCATCAAACACTGAACATGGCATCAAACGAGTTCTTCATAGATTCTGAGAAAGTCCAGTTATATTTATATAAATTATTGAATAACTAAAGCCATTTGCCATTTACCAAAGAAGTGCCGTCCACGTTACTGGACCAAGAGGTCAATAATTCCCGGTGTATATAAAAATAGACCCCTTGTTGTATACAACGCTCTTCGTTAAATACAAAGCGTTTGAAAACAAACAAAAATAACAGCTGCGTTTAACAAAGGCTTCCTTGCAGTGTGCAAGCACTTGCAATCAAGCATGACAGGGCGACACTGTTTCCAATTTATATCAAGTAAAGATGCTCATTATTATTGCAGCATAAAACATATCATGAAAATTAAATCACTCAATAAATGATAAAACAATCAATTGATATACAACGAAAACATATGCATTGCCGCATTTAAAACAAAGTTTGATAAATTTGTCATTTGCAGCACTGGTCACACTATTCAATTGCCTCTGATTCTAAAGATTTTCAATCTGGTCATCTTTTCAATTTAAAACTTCCTTCATTCTGAGATCTAGCGATAAAAGCGGCTGTAGGAGTACCTACTCTTTGCACATACTTCGCCCACCCTATAGTCGAAAGTTACCGGGCTACGTGCAGGGAAGCCACTTCTACAATTATAATTTATCGATAGGCTAACGGTGAAACGCATTGAATAACACAGCTTTTCAAATTACAGCTAATAAACACTCGTCAAAAATAGTACTAAAGCACTTTTTTTAAAGTATGGTACTCGGAGATTTCAATGCCAAAATATTAAAAGTTAACATTTAAACCTGTATCACATTTGCAATTGTCAGAGGCATCGCCAAAATCTACAGCACCATGTGTTCATCACATTTGCTAATCTTAAAATCCTTAAGTAGCTTAAATTCATATAACTAACATCTTTGCTCTCTGTAAAATTCAAGGCATATTTTTAAGCGCAAAACAAGAACGCAAATAGACACAAAACTATGAGAAAACCAGCGTAAATGGGCTGAATTCAATTTTTTTCTTAGTTACAGAGCCTCAGAACTACTTTTCAAAACCATTTTTTTCAATTTCTAAAAATTATGCCAGCAATATACTGCACTTACGCACCGATAACTAAAAATAAACTTAAGTTACTTTTAACTGATAATTGTTTTATGCAAATTAAAAAATAAATCTTACACTATCACAACTTTATCAAAAAAACTTCTAATTGACTCACAAACGTCATAACACACTTAGACCACAGACAGCCTACACTTAAACAGCAACTTTAGAACATCAAAATCACACAAAAAAACAAAAACAATTACAACTGCTTTTGTGAGAAGCTGCCATATACAATCTTCCATGTACTATTACAGCAAGAACAGTATGTACAATATCGTACTGTACATACAGTGTATGTAGTCCACATACAGTGTATGTGGACTTGTGAAAAGGCTCAGCCTGATTTTAGGCAGAGCTTCTCTTCTTGTTGTTTAAGGGCACAGCGGCACACGAGGATCATTGTAGTACCAGTCATTGATGACTGAACATATAACACATATACCTCAAGTATTTCACCTGTTGACATAGGTTACACATTGATACATGCGAAACACATGTAGACATCGGTTTTGACAAGAACAATATTGACCTACCCCGGAGGGATGGAGGGCTGAAATTAGCCCCATTGAAGTCAGCCCAACAAGGCTAGACCGTTTACGAAGAGCCAAATCTTATCTATCTACGAAGAGCCAAATCTTATCTATCTACGATACAATGAATGTGAAGCAAACTTAATTATTCTAATATACAACTTGTATTTACAAACAAAAACAGCGATTTCTCAGAGTCATATGTATAGGCTAGAGTCATAAATAGGCTAGAAACCCTATTTACTAAATATGTAAAACAAGCTCACGGCCAAGGCCAGCATTCCTGAAGCAGCCTGCTACGCATTCATGCATGCAAGTTTCATGCGTTTGATATCCCCAAATCTAGTGCTATATCCCAAGCATGACATCATCACTGGCCCTGTCCTCCAAAGCTGCTCCCTGTGCAGAAGAAGATGACCAACGAGAGGTCGAGGGTGAGCAGCAGGCCCAGCGCCGCCATCAACACGTAACGGTCACGCGGGGTCTGCGCGAGGGACGAGATGCGCCGCGCGCGGTCCTCCGAGGGGGTCGACTCGGGCTCCCCTGACGTGTTGAGCCCGCAGAACCAGGAGAGCGCGTGGCGCATAAGTTTGAGCGAGGAGTGCAGCACGCCGCAGTGGTCGTGACGACTTAGTGAGTCGTCCAAGGCACCTGAAAGTGACAACGCGTCCGACCACTTGTAGATCTGCCATCACAAAAATAGCGAAAAACACTTTTATTTTGCAGTGTAGATGAAAACTTTTTTGCATATGGCAAAGCCTTGCAATTCCATCCATTGCACTAGAATGGACAATATTTGCCCCCAAAAAAAAATTATATTCGAAGTTTTTCTAGCTCATTATCTGAGAATTTTAAATATGCATAATGTAGTCAAATAGTACAAAATCAATGTAAACTTTCTTACCTGGAAGTTTCAGGTCCCACTGTACACTGCTAAATTCCACGACTTCCATTTGCTGAAACTGCACCATATCCTCCCCCCGTCCATTTCCCCCCCTCATCCCATTTCCTTCACGCACCATATACCCCCCGCCCCTCACTGCCATCCAAGTCGCATCGTCCTCGTCGTCAAATCGTTCAACAGCTGCATTGGCAGAGCCGTGCCTCGACCGTTTCCTGTCGCGTGTCTCGCGACCAAGCAGCGCTGCACTCGCAGACACCTGCATGGGATGAGGCAGAAAACAAGAGTTTTCAGGTTTGCACGGTTTTCGTTTTAAAACGTTCTTGGTTTTTGTTTTGTGTAGTTTAGTAGTTCTGCAGTGTGTAGCACAGAGACTATAATCGGTTCTGTGCAAGAGAGCCTGGTGTCGGCACAGAACCGCTCCCCCTTCTTTAGTCGCCTCTTACGACTCGCCCGAGGAGCATTATCTGGGGATATTTTTTATAAATTGCGCATTTTGTAATGGGAGCTGGGGATGTTATGTAAAAAAAAGTAATCGAGGGATATTTTTGGTCGAGATCCCCATTATCTAGGGATATTCCGTTTTGGCCCAATGGTATCACTGGTTGCAATCAAAACCAGAAATATCACCACCACTACCAGCACCATCACCACCCCTCACCCACCTGCTGCTGCTCCGACGTCGAGTCATCAGAGTCACGCCTCGGCGGAAGTCGCGACGCCTCTGACGCGTGACGTCCGCGCACCCGATCATGCCTCCCGCCGCTCGCCCCTCCATTCACCGAACTTTGAACCCCGCTGACCCCTCCATTCGCCGAAAAATGCATCCCTCCATTTTTTGAGTTTCCCCCCCCGCCTCCATTAGATGAGTGAAGAGCAAATTTTCCTGAAGAACTATGTTTCCATCCGGGGATTGATCTGTTTGAATGTAGAGCGCCGTTTTCCGATGCATGACGTCGTCGCAGCGCGACCGAGGTGTGGACCGTGACGTCATCGTCGGTGTGGAGCTTGGGGGACTCGACGTCGGCAGGGGGACACGCAGCGGTCTCGTCGATACGCGATTGGCCGTCCATCCGCGTGAAGTAAGTCGTGCGAATTATCTGTCGAAAATAGAGATTTTGAGTTGATGCTTTTTTGATTCAAGTTTATGTTCAAATACTAGAAACGGCCGATGATAGTATTTCTAAATTCAAGAAATAACTAAATCACAGAAGCTTCACAAGGTTCGAAGAGGTACGCAGAGTGCATTTCTTAAAGTTTTTTGCACAAAGTTTTGCATAAAAAACCACTCCCCCTTCCTTAGTCGCTTTTTATGACTCGCCTGAGAAGCTCTGGACTGCAAGCCAATTGCTAGCTCGTCGGCTTGCAGAGGGCAATAATGAGTCAGCAGGGAGTAAAACAGAACCAGTACTGAGGGTTCTTATTACCTGATCTTTGGTAGGTGGCGCGGTGCAGAGGCTGACCACGACCATCGTGACGCCAGTGATGACCACGAGTAGCAGCGCAAAGTACATGTAGTGAATGCGCGCGAGGAACGAGGGGCGGTCGTCCACCTCGCCGCACCCAGGGTCCTGGTAGACAAAGCTAAGGATCATCCGCACTACGCCCACCGACATGGACACCATCAGGCCCCAGAACGCACCCTGCACAAGCACCACAAATACCCACAGCCCTATTGAAGTCTTTATTCACTGTTTCATACAAATAATACTAGATTAAATGACAAATTTGTGAATGACTCATGGCCTCGTGATTTAAAAATGTGTTTTAAATAGAAATATATGAAACACATGTAATGCAATAATCAAACATTTTTTTTGACAGCCGCTTTCCGTGTGTTGTCTGCTGCACCTACGATTCTCCTCCCACACCTACGATTCTCCTCCCACACCTACGATTCTTCTCCCGCATCTACAATTCTTCTCCCACACCTACCATTCTTCTCCCACACATACAATTCTTCTCCCACACCTACCATTCTTCTCCCACACCTACGATTCTTCTCTCACATCTACAATTCTTCTCCCGCACCTACGATATGAGCAAATTAAGTTTTTTCCATCTCCATTAGCATGACATATTTTTGGTGCGCTACAGGGGCAGTAAACATACCTACATACAATACATACATACAAACAAGTTTAGAAAACCTCCAGCGCAAAGAAGGCTGAAAAAGGTAATCCAAACAAAATGTCCTAACTACAAACTATTGCGATGTGCAGCATATCACATTTCAACCTAAATTCTAAGCTCAAAATATCCTCAATAGGGCTCTCTCGCCTGTTCGTTGCCTCGCTTCCAGAGAATGGCAAGTATGTAGACGCACGCGATGGGAGGAGCGAGGTATGCCCCTATGGCCTGTATGTAGATGTAGAGCTGCGCGCCCTGCATGCCTTGTATCACTGGGATCCACAGGATGCCCACCACCACCATCACACACACAAACACCCTGCACCACAAGACTCGAGCATCTTGCACCACACACACAAACACCCTGCACCACAACACCCGAGCATCTTGCACCACACACACAGCATCTTGCACCACACACACAAGCACCCTGCACCACTCTACAGCATCACCAAAACAACAACAAGAAATTTATAGCAGACGAATGAAAGTATGAATATTCCTGTTCAGAAATATTCACAAGAAAATGTCATGAAGGACAATTAGTTATTCAATGCAAAATATAATAAACAGGTGAATTCTCATCATTTTTTCCTAATTTTATGTTGTTGGGCGTCTTTTATTCTTTAATATTAGCACCTACTCTCCAGAGTTTATGTGAGGTGGTGTGCCCTTCATAAAACCAATGAAAATAGCATTTGTTTCGACATCTAAATGTGCCAAATTAAAACCCGGTCAAAGTGGCCGCACAATTTAACAAAGGGTTTGCTAGTAAGCAATACCTGCCGACGATCATGAGTTCACGTGTGCACGCCGCGCGGCGCACGTAGCGATAGATGTCCATGGTGAAGAGCGTGCTCGCGCTGTTGAAGATTGACGTGAGGTCACTCATCAGGGCGGCCAGCATGACCGACAGCATCACGCCCTTCAGGCCTGAAACAGAGCGCCCTTTATTGTAGCCGTGTACACACAGAGTAGCACGCCCTTATTGTTGCATCATGCCATTTATTGTACATGTAGCATCACGCCCTTCAGACCTGAGACAGCGCAGCGTGCCCTTTATAGGAGCATCACGTCCTTTATAGAGTAGAATGAAACTATCAGAATCGAAGAAAATCTTGATAAGAGCATTAAAAAATATATATAAATATTCAACTTCAAATTAATCATTTTTAAAAGACTTACTTTTTATCCTCTCGTATTTTTTTCTTATTCTTTCGTTTATTGTATGAGACTTTCTAAGAAGAACATTCTCTTTTTGTTACAAGAATTAAGTTGCTGGTTATACCTGCAGGCATGATCTCGAGGACGAGCTTGGGATAGGCAATGTTGCTGCAGCCCATCCTGTTCTGACACACTTCCCAACACACATCGGGGTCTGAGCATGCCACCTCGTCTGTCACACAAACAGTTAGGGTTAGGGTTGTTTGCTTGCCACAGAATAAGAAACTGACAATTTGGGACCGAACAGAATATTAGACATATTGACTTGCAAGATGAGGCATTAATTCTGCAAAAAACAGAAGACAACATTTCATCTTTGTCAAAAAATTATTCGAATACTTCAAAGTGTATTAGGATTGAGTAAGTACACGTCTACTACATTTTAACTTATAAGTTTACATACGCTGAACAACTATTGCATGATCAAAACGTAAAAGAAGGGCGCATTGTGTCATTGCGCAACCTGTGAATAGGACTCTGCTGATCATTCCTGGAATAACCAGAAGAAAAACTGGAAGAAGCTTCAGGTAGCCAGCAAACAGTGTGCCGCCCTGCGCGTGTGACAAGTTCTTTGAAGCTAGAGTTCTTTGCACCATCATCTGTGAGCATACAGCAACAGATATAGGTCGAGTCAAACGATGGTTCAAACATTATGTAACATTTTTGCTTCAATATAGCAATTTTGATACAAACATTGATGAAACATATATATGTATATGTGTATGTATGCATATTGCACTTGTAACGCATCAAAACTATGTAATGCAAATGGAGAAGGAAAACATCATTTGCTTGAATCGTAGGTGCAGGAGAAGTGCAGCAGACTAAAATCAATGCAATGCAAGAAGTCATACTCCATTTAAATATTACATGTCAAGCAAAATCTCTCAGTTTTTACATTAAATCATATAGCACAAAACAGATGTCTTACAATATACTCACAATTCACAGATGTATAGGGTAAATACAGTAATTGTTTCAATCAAAAAGGTTTCACTTATGTTCTAACAAATATATTCCCACTCACAAGAGCCCCATTATCGTCACTTTTAAAAACAGATTTTACAAGAAAAACTCATGATAATGTCTGTGGACCTCTCAAACGACCATGAAACTGAAATCTAACACCATTATAATTTTTATTTTTGTAGGAAAAACAAAACAATAGCTATGATTACCTGATCAGCACACCAGTACCATATCGAAGTCGGCGTCTGGCCAAGCAGAAATCCGGGCCAGGGCAGGTCAGAGTTCACGGGGTCGCGCAGCATCGTCCACGAATCAGGGCGTGGATAGCCGCACGTGTCGTTAGGATTGGCCAGCGACGTGTTGGATATAGCCGTCATGTAGCGTCGATGAAGCTCACTGTAGCCACCAACACGTATCAAACCTGGACCCAAGATGGAGCAGAGCACAGAGGTCTTACAAACTAGGGAATGATACCAGCTATTCTTTGTAAACGACTACAACATTGCGGGGCATAACCTATATACATGGAAAAATACCATTAAATGAAGGTTAAGTTCCTGTTACGGGTAGTAAATTATGGTTAGAGCTCCGTTAGGGTCAGGGCTAGGTTAAAGTGAGGGTAAGGTTGGGGTTGGGACTAAGGTTTTTCATGTCATAGGTTATAGCATCCGGCATCGTTGTAGTCGTTTCCAAAGAATAACCCTGATAGCAAGCAACTTGGAGCCACTGTTCACGTTTTAACTCGAGTCCCAGATTTCAATTTGTCGTCCATATGTGGATCTATTAATGTTAAATTTGACATCAGGAGTACAGGCAATGCGGAGCGATAATATCTTAAAAGCAGCGTTTCAATGGCTGTTGCGGACATACACGTAAGTACACCGTATATTTGGGACCAAATGTGGAACTACAAAAAGCCTAGATTAAAATTAAGGCATACCGCCGAGAAGCGGAATGAAAAAAGAAAAATAAAAAAGAATAAGAAATTATTGAGAGTGCGAGTTGAATGCAGATGTAGCTGCAGCGGCTAGCGTGCACGTACTGAGGATCATTAGGACAAAAGCGCCGACAACCATGACAGCTGCTTGTAGCGTGTCCGTGTATATGACCGCTGTCAGTCCACCTGGACACACCACGAGAACAAGGGATGTTGATCAAACATTATGATAGTAGACTGCGTGCAGCGCAAAATAATCTATAGATTATAACAAATATTTTTTACTTGCCAATAACCAACCAAAGCGCATGCCGTTAAGATTAAGTCTAACGTTTAACGACCACTAAAAGATAGAGGCTGCTGACCGGTGACTGTAGTGAGAGCGGTGGCAGCAAGAAGCAGGGTGACGGACACATAGAGATTCCACTGAAGGGCCTGCTGGATGAATAGCGCGCCCGAGTAGAGATTCACCTGCAAAAAAATAGATAAAATTCGACAATCGCTTTGACACACTAACAAGGTGAAATGGGATTAGGCTATGGGGTTAGGTTAGTGTGTAGAGTTTAGGGTTAGGGATGGTTCAGAGCTACCTTGGGGTTAGCTTAGGGTTGCTTTAAGGCTAGCGTAGGATTTGTTTAGGGTCAAGCTTAGGCTTAGGTCACAATCAAAAAGATCGCCTAGAATTCTCCAAATTTCATTATTGAAATTTTATGAGCAATATTACATTACAATGAAAGACATATTAAGCAGAACGTGCTAGCAAACAGGACACTAGTAGCAGCTATCTACAGACTGCAGTTCATACATTTCGGTATAAATCAAAAATTCGTGCAAAGCGAGCGTAGAGGCAGATCGTACCGAAACCTTGGTGACGATGTAGAGAGCGACAGAGAGCGAAGCGAGATAGATCCGTATGCGCTTTCCCCCAAACCGCTTCTGCATGTACTCCGGTAGTGTGCATACCTATGCATACCGCACAAAAGTATGCATACCACACAGAGGTATGCATACCGCACAAAGGCATGCATATCGCACAAAGGTATGCATACCGCACAGAGGTATGCAAACCGCATAGCCCAGCCTGCAGCCTAGAGGACTAGGTAATTCATGTGTACTCGGAAAATGTTGGATGCAAAAAAATTTATAAAAAACTTGCCGAGTCGGTTCATGACTTGCCTTCCTGCGGCAAAAAATCTGATAATAAGAAGTCTCAGATTGAAAAAAATTGTAAAGGATATTGTAATTTTAATTTTATTCACAACAGCTTAAATAGTAAACACTGCTGTAATATAATAACTATAATAACGTAACATAATTATAGGCCTGCTCTGCAAAACGTTTCGATTAAGTAATCTATTGGGATCATCGCCACTCATTAATAAAAACTTTAAAAAAATTGAAATCACACAATTTTTATCATCTGAATGAAAGCCTTCAACAAGTTTGTAACAGGAATCTAGGCTCCATAATATACTAATAAAATCCAGATCACTGTTACTTACTCCACTGGCAATGTAGACGGGCAGAAAAACCCAACCAAGAAGCTGTAGCAAGAAGGCAGCCTGCGGCGAGAAACGGAATAATTTAATTACATTCACATGTACATTGCACAGCAATCCGGCATCAAGAAATCAGGAAAAAAATTTGAGTGAAAAATGCGATCTAACATAAAAGCTTAAATTGATATGCAAAAACACAATTTTCAAAAACTGCAATACAAATTAATTAGTAATAAGCAAATGGCATTTAATTATAAAACTAGGGTTTGTATTTCTTTAATAGCGCCATACAAATAGGTAGTAAATCCTACAATACAGAAAAAATTATCATACAAAATTAATAAACATCACAAAGACTGAACTGTAAGGCTTTAAATTACAATATCATAGAATGGAATGCGTAGAAGAAATCATATTTATTTTGTGTTTATTGGCGACAGACGTTGAGTTCGAAGGCTCCGACGCCGATGCCTGCCGCTGCGCCCGACCCTGCCAGACCTATGAAGTGCTCGCTGCCAATGTTGCTCGCAAACAGCGACGCTCCGACCTGCAGCACACAAAATCTGATTTGATACATTTGATTTGGTTTGATTGATTCATTAATAATAATAATATATAACAGGCGTAGTATCGTAATGATAGTCGTAAGCTTTCTGTCGCACTCAGGCAACATAGCCTACACAAATACAGCAGACGCATACTCAGCAGAGACACAAACACAGGTCAGCAGAGACACAAATACAGGCGACAACAGGCGAACCACACCGCACAACGAGGATGCAAAACATGAAACGTCAATTATAATCCAATAAGAAATGAAGGATAAATGCAACAGAAAGCTTAAGACTAAATGATTCACCATGACCATCAGATAATACTATTATTATCAGTTAGACTGTATGTGAAAGCTGTTGATAAACGTCTGTAGAGTGCAGCACATAGATCGGCATTATGCTGATATCCGATAACCTGCCATATTAGAAGAGCAAGCAATCGGTGTGTTTTATAGTTATTATAAATATTAATTATTATACAGCATTAAACTATCATAATTTTGTATTGTTGCATTTGCTCTTTTTCTCTTTGGTCAAAGATATTTGGCTCTACTTGAAACGTAAGTTTTATCAGGGTCAGTCGAGAGAATAATGAACTCCAGCGACCAATACTTCTAGGCTAGACATAAATTTGTAAAAAAAATCGTACTTTTTATGAAACGATGCGGAGGGCCGTGCACAACATGTAGGCCTAGTTGTTGTCAAATTACTTGAAACTAAATCACTGAATTTTCAGCAAATTATAGCGACCATAAATCGGTGCAAAATACTTATCAACAGCAGCGTCGTACTGGCTTTAGTTGGACAACATGGATTAACCTGCTATTAATGACATCTTAAGAATGCGCCAGCGCGGACCATACATAAAAGTGACAACATAAATTTGAGTGACTGACGTTTACGCTTCAAATAACCCTGACACAAGCATAAGTAATTAAAGAAACACAGTTGAGTGTTTGCGATTGGTTCCATGGTACATTGTACTCACAAATAGGTCTAAGTAGTAAGTCAGTGTGAAAACAGTCATCAGCCAGAAACACTCAAATGCAATCCAGTAACAGCTTTTTCTGAACTATACAGCACATAAATACACATGCAGTAGGCCTACATAATGCAATATATTCTATGTGCAATGATCTACCGTTTGAAATAATTACAATACACACTATTGCGAACGAAACAACTACAAAATAATTATCCATGTATTTGGATCCTAAAACTCCTCAAGGTTAATTGACTAGTCAAGCAGATTTTAGATATGATGAATCTCATTCGCTCCGCCGCGCACTTGACACGGTCACAATTTCAATGCAAGGCCAAACACTGAGCATGCTACACAGCACCATAAAATGACACGTGACAAGTAAGTGCTAAAAGGCAAGTTTTGAAATGCACCATCTTAATAGAATTCTTCTCAGGTTTCCTCCTGTTCAAATTAGCTTGATTGAAAAACAAGCTGTTACTAATTAACAGGCCTATATGCAACACTCTGGCGGCGGCTGTCGTTGCACAGATCTAACAAACTGATTAGCACTGCGCTGTAAGCGAGTCAGATCGTCTCGAATGCAAGGTCAAGACTGCTTTATTGAAAATCTATCAAAGCGCTACTACACTACACTCATCCAAACACCCACGTCCCATGAATAAACACCGATGACCAACACCCAATTGACGGTCTACTATTAACATGCCAGCATACTAATTCAACGACTTAGCACATCAACGAGTCTGGCCCATTGATCAACTGCTTACAAAATATCAAATAAGCCTATTACAGAATGCTATGTCGTGTGTAGGCCTAACACCTTGGCGTTAATTACGGAATGATTTTTCTACAAGTTAATGAGCCATGGACAAAGGAGCGATGCATTCGCAAAAACCAAAGCTACAACAGTTATTAAAACAAAACACCAATATACATAGGTTAGAAAGAAAAATTTATATAGGTTTGAAACGGAAATAGTATACAGCAAGATCTAAAAACATTGGAGATTATTTTATTCACTATTCAGTGCGAGGAGTCAAATTTAAGATTTCAAGCGTCTCGAACAGGTGAACCTTTAATGTTTCCCCTAAGTAATGTTTATCCTTCAGATCGCCAACAATTGCATTTATTGTCACTTTTGTAATGGTATTTACGCTGTCTTTATCAGACAGTTTTGGGAACTACTTTTAAGCACCTAGGAATATTTATTGTTTGTCGATTGTTCTTGTTCGCTAGACATGGCAACCATTAACCAAAGAGCTTAGACTTAGCTTGACAAAGGCCTATGCAGGTAAAATTTTCCATAAATGGCGAACTCGGCGCATGCTATTGTTGAACTCTCTCGTTGACAATTTTACTATAATAGTCTGACTTTTGGTAGCCTAATGGTGAAATTACACCTTTCGGCGAAAACGAAAGAAGCGGTTAAAACGAAGGAAGTCTTGTCGTTAAGGATCATGACGTCATGTCGGCTGGACGAGTTCTATAGTAATCTAACGACAAA
>JAQIWG010004024.1:0-16770 GCA_034695025.1 Chamaedrilus cognettii | reverse complement strand
TATGCCTCTCTGCAGTGAAAAAAAATGTCCCCCACTACTTTGCTCATGTGCTGATACATGTGTGCTCATACATATGTACGTAGCTTATTGGGAGTCTAAAAGGACAATGACTGTTAAAAATGGATTGAGCATTTTCTGTCAGCCCCCCCCCAGGTCGTGAGGTAGACCGGACTGGAAAAGTGAAAGCGTGGAGATGGTGCTAAATATGTCTGCCCCTCTCCTGCTACAATTCTTGCACCCCCTGTCCCCCGGTGAGTATGGTCACGTTACGGGGCTGCTGATCACCAACACGCACAACGGCTCCATTGTTGCACGCGCAATAATTAACGCATTACAATCCATTAATAGCACGCATTATAGCAGCAACACGCATGATATATCGCCCCCCAGAAATGCAAATTTGATAATGCAGTACGTGGAGTGGGTTTGAGGAGAAATCCCCTCCCCCCCCCCCCCCAACTGTTGCTTCTAAAGTGAATCGCCCCCCCAAGAGGTTCCGGAAAGGGAAAAATGAATAGGTGAAAGTGGGATGGGAAAAATGTCTGTCAGCACCCCCCCCCGCTCGCGAGTTGAGCACGGAAAAGAAAAATCATGGTTTTGGGCCAAAATTGTTCCCCCCTCCATAATGACGGGCTGGATAGCCCCTGGCCCCGCCCCCTAGAGCAGCTACCGAAGAGGGGGGAGGCACAGTTAGAGCTGTCGGGGACCCATGGAGGCCCCAGAGGGCCCCATGTGACGGGAGATCGAACACCACGTTTAATAAGAAGACTTATATATAGGCTAAGACGTTGTTAAAAAATACTTTAGATTAAAACAAAAAAGCAATATACCTTGGTTAGAAAACGAAACTTAGATACGACTGCTGTGACAGTATTAGACTAAATATAAAAAACAATGGAGATTAAATTATTTATTGTAATTAAGGTCAAATATTTAAGTATTTACTCATTTCTTACCGCACTATGATTATGTTACAATGTGGAGTTTGGGGTGGGGCAATGCACCCACTTTGCAAAATAATCGCTGTGCAGTAATGACATCAGCAAATAATGAAATATTGACCTTAATTGCAATAAATAATTTAATCTCCATTGTTTTTTATATTTAGTCTAATACTGTCACACCTATATAAGTTTCGTTTTGTAAACCAAGGTATATTGCTTTTTTGTTTTAATAAATTCGCTAGCTAATCGCTCATTGTTACAGTAGGTAATGTAGTCCAAAATAACAAGATAATAACGTCAACCAATAACTTGAATCAAATATCATAGCCGGGTTTCATCTATATATCTTCCTATCTTTGAGCATGCACCATATGCACCCAAATGTCTAAAATGCTGCATCTTAAAGAAAAGTTGGCATAATCGCTAAGTTTGTAGCAGCTGCCATTTTGGTATTTGTATTATTATAAGAATTAATCTGATTCTTAACAGTTAGCCTAAAATCCTAAAATAATTGATGTCAGAGGCATACTGCGGTAAGAGGTGAAGAAACGTACACAGTTAGTACAGAAGGATTTTTACTCGCTATATGCAGAATTCAATATTTACAACATGAATGCATAATATCTACCAGAAAGAATGATATCCAAATATGAACAATTTAAAACTTACATCTAAATTAGCAATACATCATAAATTTGTGAAAGGCAAGACACTACCAAAACTATTGTGCTACTATACTAGGCTTGACTAAGTGCTTGGCACACTGTGCTTAGTGTGAAAAGCTTGCTTTGATATGTACTAGAATAATAATGTCAATAATTCAATAGTTTTTTGGAATTAAAATATAATTCTATTCAATAATCATTATCAACAGATTAATACAAAACTCAATTATTTTCAGCAAATACGAAGTATGACATAGCCTAATATTTATTCGTAATAAGTAGCCTAAGGAAAAAATGCCAAGACAAGAAGAAATTATTATTTGACAATTTCTTGTTAATTTCAAATACTGTATTTTTAAACCCATTTTCGTTCCTAGTATAGTCTTTCCCAGCCCTTTGTTATAAACAAATAAAAAGAATGGCTAATTAAGAAGAAAATAATTGTTGAAATACATGCAATTCATCATCAGATTACATTATCATCATTCCCAGTAAGTCTAAATGCAGCGTGACAAAGCAAAACTTCTGTTGTTGGTAAATGCACCTGTACATAATAATTGCATCTAATTGTTTAAGGCATAAGTGAAAATATCAGCGAAATATATCAGAAACATTACACCGATCAGCGGTCACACTAAACACCACACGGACCGCACAGGACCGCACAAGGCCACTATAGAGGTGCTGGGAGTGATGGGGCCTCTCATCTGGCATGTAAACAAGTAGTATAGGACACAATTTTGAAGGGAATATTTGTGGATTTAGGTCTAAGCCAATTTTCATTAATGGAACAAGATCGCTTCTATAGGCCATTAACCTTCTCAAGGTTAATTATGGCGTTAGAAGTGATTGTAGGTGGTAAGCCTATATAGCCTCAGGGGGCCTATAGCTTTGAGGCTTTCAAATTTCAACACTGACATAACGTCAGGAGTTGTCGCTTGTTGCAATGGCAGGTAATAGTCTATTAATAGGACAGCGCATGGGCACATTTTTTTACTTTATGCCTATGTAATTACTATCAGTGGGCTATCTTAATTGCAGCTGCTCAGGAGAATACATAAGCCCATGTTATAGTTTTTCCGTATAATTGCTTCAAAACTATCCCGTGCGGTTCCGTGCGGTGTTTAGTGCTACCCCTGATTAGCATTATCACACGCGGATTTCGAACCACCACATTTATTTGCGCACAGTTTTAAATGCAACCTGGAATGGATTTGATTTCTTGTCCACCGATGTTTTAGATGATGTAGAAGTGCTTTGCTTACTAAAAGATATGGACACCTTTTCTTTCGTTTGGCGATTGTTCTGTGAACTCTGAACCGCAATGGTTGCCGGCGATGAATGTCGAATTACTGGTCCGTCGAAAGTCGCGAGTTTTTCCTGGTTGCTCTGCAGAAGTTCCCCGTTGTTTGCTGATTCACCAGATGTTAGCAGAAGTTTAGGCTGCACGTCGATGACCTTCAGAATTAGGTTATCGATATATGCCTCCAGATCCAAGATGTGTGCTTCCTTCTTCTGCAGCAGTTTCTTTTGCTCGATGATCATTTTAACTAGATCCTATCCAAACAAACATTAAAATATTGTATGCGGTAGTGATAGAATTAATAATTGTTACGTTATAGTAGGCTAACTTAATATCTCACGAGAAGTATTGTGTTGTCTAAAGTTTAAAGTTTATGATTCTCTGCAGCAAATAAAGGAGACTCTGATGTTGTTCTTCCTACCTTTGCATTACATTCATTGGTGCATAATTTTCCTCCATCATATTGAAGAGAATTTAAGTAGAAATACGTAACCACATTTCAGTGTTAATATGAGATATATTGACACATGCATACTTAAGAAACATACAAAATGATTAAACAAAAAACTTTAAATAAGTATAATGCTTGATATGAGGACCTTATTCTTCAAACAGAGCAGACTTTTGAACTATACAATAATAATGTTCACAACTAAAACAGAAATAAACTCAGTTTATTGGCCGCATTCTTCACCCAAATAGAGGTAGGCCATTTCAACGCAAGAACCCGCTCTGGGTTCGCAACGAAAACTAAAACCAAGATCGTATGAAGTCAAATGTATATTTTACATAACTTCAGTAAGTTTTTTGTTTTAGCTTAATCAAAGATCAATTCGACTAGATTATACATAATCAATAAGTAACCACTTAATCAATTACTTTGCTTCATTGTCATAGCACATATTTGAACAAGGTTGTTGCTAATAGTCTCCTCACCTCTCTACTGGAGCTGAGAAACTTGAGTATATCCTGAGCGAGATCCGGGTCCACTGCTTCCGGTGTCTGGTTCCCCGGGCCTCCTGTCCCCTTAGCAACATCTTCCACCTTCGGCGCTACTCTTTTCGGCTTTGTAGCTGAACAATAGTGAGGAAAACAAACCTTCAGTCTTTATTCAATGAGATTTTGTTATGCAATGGACAACCATTAAAGATACTGAAATAAAGTTAGATCAATTGAACAAGGTTGCTGCAAATAGTCATTTCACCTCTCTACTGCTTATAAATTAGTTGGCGAACCTATCGATCACGGCCTAATGTGGTCACGTTTCACATGTGTTCGAGACGCGTGAGACCTTTAATTTAACTTCTCTACGCTAGCAAAACCACGCAAATCTGTTCCCATTTTAGGCCGTGATCGATAGGATCGCCAAAAGTTATCAATCTACATCATAGGCTTACATTCATTACATTATTACAACTGAATAATTACAATAATTACGCAATTATTGTATTCATTACAAAACTGCTAAGAGAATATAAGTTCAGAATATAAGAGTAACTGCAGCAGGAAATTTAGTGCACTTAAACCAGCAACCAAGCAAGTTTATCTAGGATTATTCAGAACAACTATATTGTGTTCAAGGGTACAACTTAACAAGACATATAGATAATAGAATATGAAATTGTTATTTTCTAATAACTCTAACTCAAACGAAGTAAAACTTACGGATTATCCTAATGGGAGCTTCATTGAGTGACTCGCTGCTGCAAGAGTTGAAGGGATTGTAGCCCACTTCCACTCGATCAATTCCATCTCCGCGCTGCCGAGCATCGGAAACAGTCTGATCCTTAGCCACACCAGAAACTGGTGTGCTCAGAGAAATCCCCATCTTTTTTTTTTCTTGTAATTCCACAGATGCTTCAGATGTAATGCCAGATATCTGAGTATTGTTGTTAAACGGATGATCAACAACGTCTTTAGCCTAAAAAAAACAAAAGCAATTAACCACAGACTAACAAATCAATATAATTATTAAGGTCAGTTAGGCGTTTTGATCAAGGTGTTTTGATAAATGTGAGGTTTAGTACGCCACAGGTGTAGTAAAATCCGCGGCCTTAAGAAATATTGACAATATTATATTGTTCACAACAAAGGTCAAAGCAATGATGCATAAACCCCTGCTAAATTTTATATTAATATTATTAAAACATCCCTCATTCAAGACTCCTACCCGAAAATCTGTCACATCTAAACAAATATACAGTTTATACAATATCATACATAACAAGATTCAAGACACAATCATTGTTAGTGCTTTTAGCTGAAAATACAAGAAAAAAACAAAAAAGATTGTTAAATACCAAAATATGAAACCTTAAGGCTGAGTTACCTGCTGATCGCCACTTACAGTCAAAGCTTCTTCTTTTTTTTCTTGTTTGACAGCATAAGCAGCGCCGTTTTGAACAGAATCCAACTTAACAGAATGCCAATCATCACCAGCAGTTTCGAAGTGAATTTGACCTTCTTCAGCAACGCTAACTTTTCCTTCACTGGGCAAAGAGTTATTTCTTACATCAAATGGATTGGAATTTTCAGTGGAATTGTATTCGGAATTGTCAAGACAAACTTTCGTACTGGCAGCATCAAAGTTCTCGTCATCAAAACTAACTCTGATGTCCTTTGTAGAAAAATTAAGATCTAGACCTAATTCAGGTGAGATGCGCATGCTGGCTTTGCTTGGATGATCCACCTCAGATCTTGCAATTTTTGCTGAATTGGCTTCACTGGAAACTCCAACATGCGCCTCTTGGACATGCAAATTCTTTTCAGACTTTTGTGTGGTTCCTTCAGTTGCATTAATGAATTCGCCTGCAGATTTCAAACCTTTCTCCAGCCATAGAATAACATTGTCTTCATTTTTAACATTGTGATGCATGTCGCTTTTGAATTCCGCAAGCCTTGAAGGATCCACTTTTTGTAGCGAGTCTTGTTTCTCCATTAAAGCTTTTTCAATATCATCAAGGCTAACAGAAATTTGTTCTACTGCCGAGTGACTACTTTCACTGCTCGTATCTCCAAATGGGTTGAAAGAATCAACTGCACGATCGAACTCAACCGCTGTCTGAACCTTCACTTTTACTTCAGGCTCCAAAGATTCAATCTCTCTTGATTTCGATGTACCTGATTCTTCTGAAATCTCATCCAATCTGTCATCGGCAGATGCTGATGACTTCAGATCACAAGAAAAAATTATTTTGTTCTTTGTGGCCTCTGATTCTTCTGCAATCGAAGTACTGAAAGCAAGTGGGACAAAAGCATTTGTATCATGTGCAAGTGTGCCATTCTCTGACAATGCACTGAACTTGTTCACTTCTTCTACAAGTTCTACGGTACCCACAACTTCATCTTTTCCTCCAGATGTTTCAGTGAATGCCAGTTCTGTTTCCCTTTGATATATTTTCGACGATTGTTCAATATCACTGGCATTGAACGATAGTAAGTTGCCATTGTTAAACTTCACAGCATCAATTCTATTGCTGAAGCTGAATTCAGAAGAAGGACCCTCTTCAATCACTGTATCAGCACTAGATCGCTTAATTTCAACTTGATTGCTGGCCTGCCCTTCACAGACGCCGTCCAACTCTGATGATTTACTTGAACCTTCCACTGCTTTTGATTGAGGTCCAGCTGTGTCCAAGGTGATTTCAATGTTTTCGTTCATCGGGTCTGCAAAAGGTTGATTTAAAATTACAGTTTTATTGGTGTGCTCGTTCATAAAATCAAGCACATTACAGTTCTCGTCTGCTAGTGTAGAAGAGCTCTCTGATGCCGATGTTTTAATCAAAACTTCTTCCTGTCCAGATTGCAGTCCTGCATCATGAGATATCAGAAGTTCTTCTTCATTGTCTTCAACTAATGAATACAGTACACGAGAATTTTCCACTTCGTCGCCACGATTGTCGTTTACTACACCATCTCCTATGAGCAGATCTTCGCCAAATTCTTGTTGACTGAATGCAAGCAGACTGGCATTATTCTGATTCGGATTCAATGCATACTGGTCATCCGAAAATGCATCTCTTGCAAAGAAATCAAAGATTTCATCCACAGCATTTTTGTTGTTCTTTTTGCCTAAATTCTCCCAAGTATCTACAAGTGTTTCATCAACGTATGAGGGTTGTGCCACTGGAAACTGAATAATTTTATCAGACTCAGTTCTATCGTTCTGTGTTGAATGACTTTGTTCATCAGTCGTAACAGCAGTAACAGCAGAAAGTGGTGTACAGATTGCATGTTCTTCAGAATGACCGTATAAACTAAGATACTTGGTACTCTCTATGGCAGTTGGCGATCTACTTGCATTTCTGTCCTGGTTTATTTCCGTATTTCTTGATTCAAGGCGTTCCTCATCAGGCTTCTTTAATCCAGCCACAAAAGTCACATTGCCAACTTGCGCATTCCCAACCTTCTCCAAAAAAGACGTCCAATGGTTGTCCTTTGCTTCTTCCCCCCAGACCGGAGCAGGCACACTTGTGCTTGAAGTTTGTAAACTCTCTTCTTCAAACTTAAACCAGGATTCTGCAGAAGTTGAACTTTGCTTCAAAATATCAAGTAAAGGCTTTGAATCTGATGGCTGTACACTAGCAGCTGTAGTCTCAGGAGCATCCTTCTGCGTAGTAATTCTGGTTTGAAGTAATTCTGGTTGCTGTAGTGATCTCTCATCCACCAAGCTGTCTGGAATATCACGCATTCGATCTTCAGTGATTTGATCATCGGTGATCTTTGAAATCTCATTTACTTTGTACAAATCAGTAATTTGACTTGATGTTCTTTCAGTTGACACAACAATACCATCCTCCGACTTGGATATCACACTGATTTGATGGCTTTCGCGAGCAGCACATGCTTCATTAGTAGACGAAGCATCACTTTCACCCTGTGAAATTTCATTCTTCTTACTTTTCTCATCAAGGGCACTTGGTGAACCGACAACTACTTGCCTACTCTCAAGCCAAGTCATCTTGCTGACTTGATTACTCTGAGACACACTATTTGGTTTACTACTTGTGATTACATCACTTTCTAACTTTGCTATCTTACTTGGCTCCTTGTGCAGAGCCATGGATACGCTGGTTGGCTCTGAACGTCGACTGACATTACCGTCTAAGTTAGCTTCATTCAATATCAGTTTAGGATGAGACAAATGCCATGCAAATTCATCTTGATCGTCACTCACTTGTTGAGGGCTGGCTTTATGGCTCGGCGCAGCGGAGCACAATGCAAAAACGATTTCCGATGAAGCTTCCTTATTTGTTGCAGCTTTCTGTGCAGTCGTTGAGCGTTCCTCAACGCTTTGTGCTGTACCGGGGTTCAAGTTGAAATCTCCTGCAACCTTGAATCAAAATCGAGATCAAACAGTTAATGTTTGCAACAGCATGACACGATTGGAAAGACACAACCAAGGCGTGTATTTAGATATGTAGATACCACGTTGATAAAAAATTAAATAAATATATGTTCATGAATTCAGTATTGTATAGATAGGCTATAGCAAAATCTTGAAATGATTTATTCACAAATTTTGTCACGGCTAGTCAACAGCAAGCTGTTTATACTGTCTGGCTGGGCGAAAACGTGTAAACCTGAGTGGAATAACAAAACATGGACATTAACAGATTGCACAACAAAAAAAAGGAGGTTAGCAAGAAGATCCATAATTTGATAGCGATCAAAAACTTCAACTTAATATGCTCTAGCTTGTTGACAGAATAGGCTAAAAAATGCTTTTATTTAATTACTAATCAAAATTTTGTAACTTAAAACTAACTACAAATGTCTAAATCTGTTCATATCGTGAATTCAGTTTCATAGCGAAAAACAACGATTAATCACTGACTAAATGAAGCTAAGCCTCAAGTTGCTATCAAAATGTCAGTTCATACCGATGACGTTGATGAATTGGAACCTTCGCTGGATTTGTACTGCATGCCTCTATCCTCGGTCTCAGAGATGGACTGCCTCGATGTCTGAGGAAATAAGTCAAAATATATAAATCTATGATTCACTTCAACTCTGTACTGGCCTACTGCGGTCTTATAATTAAACTGCAATCAAATCAGTGTGCTAAAAACATTGAATAGTTAAAAGCATAATTTGTTTTATCTTGTTGTATATAGGCCAATTATAATTTAACGACTAGGTCACAATTATACATATGTACCCAATACTAGCTTGTAAATAGAATTTTAATAATTTTTGCAAAACAGCTTAACTCCTAGGTAAATAATCGTATGTTCATCTCTAGTCCAAATTTGAAGCCAACATATTACTAGGCCATTAATTAAATATACAATATTCTAAAAGATTTTCAATAGAAAACTATAATCCAGATAGAGAGACTGCAAGGCAGTATAGCACAAATTTTAAATTAACTTATATTAGCTGCGGTACGCCTACTAAGTTTTAAGTACAAAGCTCAGTTGACAAAAAGCTGCTGATTCACTTAAAGCCAGAATGCAGTGGTGTAATCCTGACACTTAATGATTATACACTGAGCTCTGGAGAAACAATAAAATGCTCTGTGTTTAAACCTACTGTACAGTAAGTAGATGACTGCTGATGTAACATCTATCTCATAAACACAATCAGTTACATGCATTTAGCCAAATTTGTTGCACAGGGAATGACTATTAAACGACAATAAATCCCTTTCGGTTTTAACAAAAAACGACAAAAACCACATAGAATTTGATAGCATTAAAAATGTGCTTAACAACAGAACTCAAACTATAAAGAAACTCTGGTTAAACCTCAATACATGACAAAAAAGTGTACTAAACTATAAAAGTCCAGAGTATAAACAAAATGTAAGCAAAACATGAAATACAAAACCAAAACATGGTGAAAAAGACCTGTAAATTATGATTACTCATCATAGCAAGTGTGTATACATTCTACTTCTGTAAATTAACTAATACAAATGCATACAAAAATATTAACTAGCAGGCTAATAATACGAATGCTTACAAAAATTCCAAGTGTCGATTGAGAAAATCTGCTCATCTTCTGCAGTTGTTTATTTTTAGACTTCAAGGGCGCCAACTTTGATGCAAAAAATCCCTAAAAACAAATCAATGATGGTCAGTCTAGCTAAATCATAAACAAATTCAAAACCAACAAATTTTAACCAATTGCTATTATAAAGAAAAATAAGTTGCCATCGATAGCAGGCTACATGTACTTCCTCTAAGAAGAAAGCTTACAAAAATCGTCAATGTTGGTCGAAAACACAGTGACTTCATCTTTTAAAAGTGTTTCTTTTTTTAGCTTTTTCTTCACGGAAGCTAAATAATATTTACTCAATGAATCATCATCATATCATCATTTCCGTTTTTCTCATCCATTTTCCATACTAGGTTGGACGTATGCAGCCACGGGCACACGATCTCACGAGCCCTGGCCCCACGAGCGGAATCGGGAGATGAGAGGCCTTAAGGGGAATATTAAATTAATTAGATAAAAAACCTGAGAAGGAAACACAATTCACCTTCTTCAGCTTCACTTCGACTCCAGATTTCTTGACTTCATCAACATCACCATCATCCTCTTGCTGTATGCCGCTGTCAGCATACTCTGACACAGCACTCAGGCGCCTTTCTGATTCTGCCGGATCCTCACCTTCAAACTGACTGGTAACACTGCCCACAGACATTCGTGGCAAGTTACCACTCTCCTGCAAAACAAAATGCAGCTGAAATCACCGTTATAAGCCTAAGGGTTTAAAAAGAACGTTTTATAATCCTGGGGCTTCATTTAGGAAGCGATCTTATGACAATCTTAGTCTTAAGATTGTCTTCAGAGAATCTTATGAAAATCGTATCTTTTTATTGGAAACTCCACACAGTCGCGCGCGAACCGAATGATGACGTCACGGCGGTCGGCGATTGGATTTTTTTTGTTTTAAATTTGATTTACGATTAAATTTAAGAAAATCCTAAGAAATGTACATAAATGAGGCACCTGTTCACAACATAGTAACTGATTTACCCATTGCTTAAATTTGAAGCCAATATATCAAGACTGATTCTAAAGAACAGTCTTGCAATTAGTCTGTCACGCAAAGGTATTTAAATTTAGTCTCACTAACTTAATTCAGTCATAAAACTATAATAAAATATTATCATGGCCGATGGAAATCTTTCAAATTGTATAGCAATACCTCTCGACCAATGATGCCTACCCCGCTGCCCGTCGGTCAAAAATGGCCCACAGTCCTTTTTCAAATGACATAAGGTGTCATTAGCAAAAATTTAAAATGGCCCACCAAACTTCCACTTATAATTGTTTCGTAGTACCGTACTGCAGTCAGTACGCTGCATGACACGATCGCTACCTCGATCGTGAGTTCAGAAAAAAAATTCCTACCCCAACCGCTCCCTGATCCTGAATACTACTGTTGGCAGATTTTTAGAAAAGAATTATCTCACATAATAAACTCAGAGAAGTTCCGCTCTAGATGAATGCGTGGACAACTTTCAAACGATATCACTTGTCAGTTGAGATTCTTGCAATTTTCAATGATATCTGCTGTCATTTTGATGTGTGAACTGGTATTCTTGTATCCCACATAAGGAGGTATCTTGGGTTTCTCACCTTTTTCACGAATGTGGGCATCTACTTGTAGGCTATATAATGTGTAAGAAACACACACACACCACTCGCGTTTTGTGGCCGCAATCACTGCCTACGCAGGGGTAGGCCATTTGCAGCCATGGACACCCGCCCTCCACTTTATCCTATCCGTCCCATCCTCAGGTCTTAATTTTCTAGCTTTAATATCCTTCTTTGTCAAGCTTTTCCATGTCGTGTCCGGTCTCCCTATACATATTTTCCCAGCAGCCTCATAATCCATACATTTCCGCACCCAAGCATCCGGTTCCTTCTCAAAAAATGTCACAGCTATCTCAGTCGGTTTCTTCTTACCACCTCCCCCACTGCCTCCAACCCCATTCTAGCTCTCACATAATATGCAAGAACTATAAAAGAATGTGCACGTTGAAATAGAATATAATACTGACACGCGCTTGTGGAGCGTCGCGCAGGGTGCTTGACTTGAAGCTGCGACCGAGACTGGGCCATCGAACGCCGCCCGTTTTGTCATCTAAAGCGTTGTGAACACTGCACGTCACTGGTTCCATTACGACAACTACTATGCGTGTTGATCTTATAATAGTAATTAATTCTCAGTATGAATAAATTGTATCAAATAAATTTTAAGATTTCAAATGACTCAACAAATTTAAATAAATATCTATTTTCAAATGCAATAGGGCAATATATAGGCCTAAAATATGTTTAGGAATCAAAACCATGAGGAGTGGCTAATATCACATGACATTTTGAAGAGTGAAATATTTCAAATGACTGAATGAATTTAAATATATCAATTTTTAAATGCAATTGGGCAATTATACCGTCCGTTAATATATTAGAAATTAAGACCATGAAGAATGATAGCCAAAACACCAGCATTGCTGCTATATCCTTGACGCCTTAATAGCATTTGATAGAGTTAATTAATAATTTTTGATGAGTGCATGACAACTGCATGATCATTCTGATAATCATCACTGATGCTGTGGATTGTCATCGCGGCCAATACTGTGCTTGCTCTACTGCAGGCTTATTTATGCATCAAGCGATTCAAATCAGGACCTTCAGAAATAATAATGATATTAGTCAGGAGATCAGGATATCAAACTTCAAAACTCTTAGTGGAGAAAAATGCATTGTCAAATAGACTGAATCAAACAGTAATTTTAAAATTCATAAGACCGAAATCATGGATGATCAGTAATAAATTTAAATATCACTATATAAATCTAAGTACTGATGCATTTATCAACGCACAATGAAAGAGAGAAAATAAATGCACAAAATATTAATAATATTGAACTATTACCTGGTGACTCCTTAAATGATAGTTTTCGTGCCTTTCCGGCTTTGTTGAGGCTCATTTGAGATCCGGACAAGTTTTGAACCAGAAACTCAATGATGACTTCAATCTCACCACGATATTTGTCCTCTGCCTTTGAGTCAGACTTGCTTTTAAGCATATACCATCTGCGAAAACAAATAACGCCTCAAAACTCAGTTTGATAGTAATAATATAATTTAAATAACTAAATAGACAACTAGAAACATTAATATATTAATGAAATCCATTCGCAATAAGTTTCTGAACATCATGAATGCTGTAATAGCATTCAAGAGAGTTATGGTTTATACTCGATAGGCTGCTTCAAACAATGCGCACATTAAAACAAAATGACCAAATAAATATGTAATAATACCATTTTTATTCCAAAAATATCACTTGGCCTATGCAGTCTATAATGATGCAATTCATGTAATAAACTAGTCTCATTACCACAAGAAGCATGTAGCCTATATATACTGTGGAGAGTATTGAATGTAACCAAAGCCATGAATTAATTAATAGGCTAGTGCTCAGGACTCCTACCTGCTCTTGGGTCGCTCATGAACGTCAAGCTCATCAAGAGCGACCTTGGCACAGCCCAACACATCGTCCAGCCCGAGCAGATTTCTGTGAAGAACTTTCAGCTTGAGGACGGAATGCTTTTCTTGCAGTGGGCTGTAACAGTCAGGAGCGAAATTATAATGGCAATGATCATTAATAGAGAGTAGGCTACTGGAGTTCATAACTTACAATTTATTCACTATGTGACAATTTACATACCGGACGACCGACAAAATGGAGTCTATTATGGCAAATTTTCAAACATTGACAACTACTGTATGATATTAATTACATCGGACACGAATGACTAAAATCAAGAAATTAGTGAGCACACTCAAAGTGACACAATTGTGCCATGATTGTGGCTTATATCATTTAACATACGCAGCATGTCAACAATAATTATTTATGCATGGGTTAGATAAGCTGACTGAATTCATGATGGGGAACTGCTTGATATTCAATTATTCCGGTATTTAACCAACTTTACAGTGCCAGTGCGTGACGTTAGCGTTTTGGAACACTTCCAGAATATGCTACTCGACTTAGTTGCGTAATACTCGTGGAGTATAGGCATATATGAAAAAATGTCCGTCTGACAATATAATAAATTATATTGTCGGACAAAATATAATTAGAATACAACTTCTGATATCAGGCTTCATTAAGCAAAAAGTTGATAACTATAGGTCACATACCGTTTGACATTTTTAATTTTTAATTTTGTCGTACAAATAATTTTGTTTCTATCATATAAATAATATAATAAGTATAATATAATATAATAATAAATATATATAATAAATCATATAATTATATAATATCATATAAATAATGTTGTTTCTATCTCCACAATCATAGCCAGTTACATAATAAATTTAAAATGCATAGCCTACATTTTACTTTAACAAAAGACATTATATTGATTATGATTTAGACAATGGTTACAATCCATCTGAAAAAATTGTTGTGTCTGTGGGAGTGTCGATCCACAAACTGTAAGTAGGCCCCCACTTCATGTAGTCTAATGAAGAGCCTATGGCTCTTTGTTTTTAATCGGTTGCTAACTAAGAGTGTATTTTAACGCCATGTGTGTTCTATTCTCTGTGACTGAAAAAAAAGTAAATTAAATTCAAGCTTTTTATAGCCAATTAGAAAGCGCTAGGTAACAAGGCAATAACTCACGAAAATAAAGGTAGCAAGGCAACTAATAATGCACTTGTAGTAGATTTTGCTTATATGTACAATATGTCTGAACACTCATTGATTTTGACGCCCCAAAATCATAACAAACGAGATAGAATGCCCACACTGTACTTCAGTAAATTTGAAGCTTCAATTTTTTTGGACAGAAGGAATGCATGGTCTACAAAAAATGTTTCACTAGGCCTAACCAACAGGTCTTATATTACTCCTAGGCAGTAGTGCAAAATAAACTGTTGTTAAAGCTCAAGTAGCTTCAGTAGGCTATTGGGGAATGCCTTTAGGCTAATTCTAAGAACTACTTTTAGTCTTCAGAGTAAATATTATCATCAGATTCATCAACCTTTGTCCACCATGCAGGCCTCCTAACACTACAATCTCGACGCGCTCAGTTGGCAACATGCATAATGGTCCACAGCTTGTATCATAGAAACAAAACAACAGGTCAAGATGACAGCATATGCAAATATACTTACAATTCACACTTCTCATGCCACTCTGGATCTTTGCTCCGTTCTCTAACCGATGTCTGATACTTTTCTTTTCCAAGCTTAATGGATACATAGGCGTCATTTGTGCCTGCAGAACAGACAAAACACAAAGATATCTTTTAAATTTTGTAGGCTATTTAGCATCTATCTCTTCCATCCGCAATGATCAACGTCAAATTTTTTCACAGCATACTCAAATTTGTTAGACCCTTCCTAATTTATGAGAATTCAATCAACAGTGCAGCTAAAAAATAAAAATCAAGCAAACGCTGACTGTTTTTGCTTGATTTTTATCTTTTAGCTGTACTAAAAGCCCAATAATAATAACTTTATCATAAACCTCAATAAAATGCACTATGGACGTAGTATTTAAGTAGCGCCTATTAAATCATATAAGCTTACTTTCAGTATATAAATTACAATAAAAAAATACAAATTTATATTTGAGACTAATTTAATTTTAAAATTTGCTATCGTAGGCTATAGTATTTATGTATAGTATCTAAATGCTAATAAAATCTCTCTTAGTAGACTAAGCTAATATTGCTTGCCATGGCACATCAACATTTGTAGCATTGTTTGTTCTCTCATGTTTAAAAATATTTGACAATTAATACTTGATTCAAAATTAAATTATGACAATCAAATTTAAAAATGCAAATTTCATTGATACCTCAGCATAGCATTCATTCATATTTGTCAATAGTACCATTTAGGTCATTATATATCCCATTACAAATTAGATACGCATTCTATACAAGACCAATCACGAGTCAAAGTTAGCCGCAAAGTTTTAAAAACATTTAATTTACCAGCATTGCGGATTATTCAAAGTTAACGAATCTCTCTGTGAACCTGATATTCTGCCTGCATTGCATCGACAGGTAGAACTAATTTGCACATTTTTCGCATTGCACTGTGCATTCAACTATGTGCATTCAAACTGTCCCACCAAGCTATAAAGTCTGCATTGCATCATGATCAATAAACTACAGAAGAGGACTTCTGAAATTTTCCAAGAATATATTCGGCTTTGCGACCTAGAGCTGATAAGCTCTAGGAAGTATAGGCCTATAATTCGTTGCCATTAATTTTAGATCTTTACCGTAAGAAAATCTCTTATATTAGGCTAATTCACTAATTCGTATTGCTTCTTTTGCATGCTATACGCTTACATCGTAAGTCTACAGTAAAAAATCTAAGAAATTTTGTTCAGAAAGTCTTTAAATTACACGTAGAGCTAAATTTGAAAAGCAATTCAAGTTTTATTTACACTGTCCAAAAAGGTCATGCATGACGAAAGCTAAATACTCCACAATCCTTGACCTATACAAAGTCTTCAATTAATAATAGGCTGCACTGATAAAAAGATAAAAAGTGAAATAATCACATAAATTAACCTGATGCATGCATAATGCTATTAAAATCCAAGTCTACAGAACAACGTCATCCAAGTCCGAACCCAGGTGATCTTCCCCCGGCAGCGTGCCCCGAATCGCAGCTGCGTTGCCCCATTGGATAGCAATATCCAGACACTGTCGTAGGAACGAAGTTGAGCGCGCTTCTCCTGTTAGAGAAGCGACCCGTCCTCCCAGCTCTGCAGTGAGCGCCAACGCATCCGCCCCCCAAGCCCCCAGCGTCTCCACGGCGACCGGCGCGAAGCTGTACGTGGCCGTGAGTTCCG
>JAQIWG010004023.1:0-16771 GCA_034695025.1 Chamaedrilus cognettii | reverse complement strand
GCTAATGCCAACATGATGATGCTAATGCCAACATGATGATGCTAATGCCAACATGATGATGCTAATGCCAACGTGATCATGCTAATGCCAACGTGATGATGCTAATGCCAACGTGATCATGCTAATGCCAACATGATGATGCTAATGCCAACATGATGATGCTAATGCCAACATGATGATGCTAATGCCAACGTGATGATGCTAATGCCAACATGATGATGACCAAATCATGTTTCTTACTAGCCTGGTAGATAGTACTGGAAGTAGTCTAGGCTGTATAGTTAACAGTAGTTCTTACTCTTTCCGAAGCTACTCGTGAAGTGATCCTAGTTTCCTTAGCTTATTAGAAGTGTGGGAAAGAAATTATTATTTCTGGATCAATAAAATTTGAACAGAAAAAATTGCTCCTGATAGAAGATGATTTTCAAGTGAATACTTGGAAAGTTCTACATGTACAGTTGAAGAAGTGCAAGCATATTTTACACTTTTCATAGTTGTTGTTCATAGCTAGTCAATGTTTGTTGACTACAATGAATGTCAGTAAGGAATAATGAAGGCTATCTGTTCGTGTCGCAGCAATGACCGTATCAAAATGGGATCTTCTGGATCAGAAGAAGAAAGAAGGAGAAAAGAAGGGCGCTGCTGAGCAAAGTGCCGCTGATGATGATGACATGGACATCGATGGAAAGTTAGTTTTAAAACTTGTTTTTGTCAAGTTTTTTTCCACATTTTAGTCAAGAATAGTTTGTTTTAGGACTCTATGGATCTTGTGGCAAGTTACTGTGTTGTGTAGGAAAGTTGTCAAGCTCATAGAGCAGCTCTAACAATACGCTCCAAATTTGAGGAAATAACGTTATGCTGTGTGCGGATGTGCGTGCCCAGGCCTTTAGACGACGATGACGACGCAGCAGCACACAGTACGCCAGGTGACGACACTTCCTCGCAGCCTGATTGCGCTGCAGCCGCGCATGCTGAGGACGGCACTGCTGACGTTTTGAGCCGGAACGAGGAGGAGGAGGATAGTCAGCTGTCGGCACAGCTGAGACAGGAGATGAGCGAACAGAAGCGCGCAAGGCTGCGCGAGATTGAGGTATGGTACTGAGGAATGAGGCAGTGTGAAATCGAGGTACTGATGAGTGAATAGAGGTACTGTGGAGTGAGACTGTGAAATAGAGGTACTGTTGAACCAGGCTGCGTAAGATAGATGCATCTATTGTACTGATTAACTGAGCCGAATGATAGACCATGAAGGTTAGAGAGGTTGGAGAGAGATTTTTAACTGTGTTCTGAATGAGCTGCTGGATAGGGATAATATTTATGTATTAGGTGAATGCGGCAACTCTATTTGTTATGTATGAAATACACCTACCAGTACTAGGCAACTGCTCAAATATCATAGCATGACAACTGTTATACTAGTGAATCTTGCAGTTCTCAGTGCAGAGTTTATCTGAATAATTCGTTTTTTTAAGCCACAGAGATTTACCTTGCGAATACAGAGGCTGGAGAGACTAGTACATATCAGAAGCCTTTCATGTGGCGGAACATGGAAGGAGAAGAGGAAGAAAAGATCTGCAGTGAGTATACATTGATGTGGGTTGTGTTTGTAAGGTGAAGGTGATGAAGTACCAGGATGAGCTTGAGGCCGGGCGACAGCGGCGCAAGCCCAGCATGACGATAGCGGAGCAGGTGGAGGTCTACCGGCGCAAACAACTTAACAGGGTACTGCTGAATATTAACTGATGCTCATTCTAGTCACGTTGTATATCTATATGCAGGGTTAAGTTTAGGAGGCGTAGTGAACCTAAAACAGGTGTTTTTTTTAAATCGTACACCAAATTAGAAAGGGGTAGGCGTAGAGCTATGCCTAAAAATGGCATAACAAGGCGTAGGGTTTTAGATGCGATGGCGTAGCCATTTGCTGTATAGGACAGTGAAGGATAGTCATTTTTTGTCAATTTCTCGGTTAAGTAAGGTTACAGAGTGACGAAAACGTGACATAGTTACAGTAGGCCACAGCGGTGGGTTATGAAATAGACAATAATTGGTAAGAACGAGTCTGAAACTTTCTGTCAGCCTTCCCCCCCCTCCCGTCGAGAGTTCTCATTGAAGAAGCAGCTACGCCTGTTTGAATAGGCCTAAGCGTAGGACAATGCTTGTTTTATAAAAAGGAGCATAGCGTTACGCCGGTTTCATGAGGCCTGAGCCAAACTCTGTCTATATGTGAGATACTTGGGTGAATAAGACATATGATAGACTGATGTTATGATTTTGATAAACTAAGTTAGAAATAAAAGTTAGATAATATTGCTTTCTTGGAAAATGTTGTTTCTTAATTCTGTTCTTTTCGTTTTGACCATATACCATCTCATATTTATTGATTTGGTGTAGTACGGTACCGGTACGTAAAAAAATCATGGTTAAATGCAAATTTAAATGCTAAATTTAAAACGAGCAGGCATAGCATTACGTGTGAAAATCGACTACTGTGGCATTGGCCTACGTGGTTTTTAAAGGCTGAGCAGTTGCACTGCGCCTGTTTAAGAAGGATCAGGCGTAACACTACGTGTGATTTATCGCTGCTAAGCTGAACTCTGACTATTGGTGTCAGGAGGAAGAGAAGGAGCGCGACAGGGAGCGTGAGAGAAGGCGTGCGGAAGAGCGCGATCGAGTCAAGGAGTGGGAGCGCGCGAGGAACCGCGACAAGGTGCGCGAGCGCGCCGGCGGGGTCAGGTCAAAGATTGCGGTGCACGACGAACCCATTGACGTGGACGCGCCCAACAACCCACGCACAACGGAACGTAGGACAGACCGGAACAACGGCGAACGACTGCGCGGGGAACCGGAATGGGATGAGGGCAGGGAGGCAGATCGAAGGAGCAGGAGGGGAGGGCGGGAGCGCAGTCTGGACTGGGGCTACCGCGAGGATGTGGTGAGAGCAAACGCCGTCGTTGATATTGAGCGACGGTCGCGGAGGGAATACAGCGACTCAATGTCACCGACTAGATCAGACACGAGTCGATCACGAACTGCCGTAAGGAATCCAGTGTATTTCAGTTAACCAGAGGAATTAATGCTAAAGGTCTATTTTATTTTCAGTGATTGTTGTGTGCGAAAACGCTACGGTGAAATTGGTAGGCTATATGTATAATAATATAATATATATAATATAATAATATAATATAACTATGTAGGCTATACTAACTTTTGATGCCATAATTTTAGTGAAAATGAAAGAAAGCCGTTTGTGGCTGATCAGGCAACGATATTTTTAATTGACTTGTGACGTCACAAAAAAATTGTGGTGTGAAGCCATACCTGCAAACCATTCTCCAGTCCTTGAGAATGTTACATTATCATCATGTCTCTAATACAGTCAATATAATCTATTTCACTGAAATGACAATCTTACCTTATCATGTCTACAATACAGTTAATATTATCTATTTCGCTGTCTTTCAAAATATTAGACGAAAAATAAATTGTGTAAAATTTTATTAATTCTACTCGAGTTGTCTCCCCTGAGTTATAGACTGGATATAAAAAAAACTGAACTTATGGCAACACGTACAATGCATTGATGATTCTATGCCATTTCAGCTAAGCTACTTGTTGGAATCCGATGAACTTAGCTCATTGATGAACAACTATAATACTGTAACGCGCTATTACGTTGCGTCCACAAAAACCGATGTGTAGATTAGTTTTGAATCGGACTGTAATTCTGAATAAGGTGTTGATTAATATTTTTTGTTTTAGCGTAAATGACGCTATTCATAGCAATTTTTGGATGATTTTTTGTTTGTTGAAATATTAATTCCGGCTAATTCTATGGCTTTTACTACGCAATTCGGCATATTTGAAACTTGTTTCAATTTAGTTTCGCTCTTATCTTGAGAGTATTGCATATCACTTCGTTTAATTGTTTTCTTTGTTACCTTGTGACCTTGTTCTTATGTAATAGTTATCATGGAATTGATGAATGAAGTTCAGTTTTATGCGTTTTTTAAGGATTAACATTTTAGAATTAAATTATAATATTAAAAAAAAGCAGTTTTGCTGTTGGAATCAAATTTAATTGGCTGCTGCTGAGGTTGTATAAGGGTCAGTTAGTATTGATCCAGTTTGTTTCTGTTTCAGGGCTCTTCTGGCGGACTCGTCAGCTACGCTCGATCGCAGTCCTCAGACTCTGAGTTTTCTGAAGATGATCTGTCCGAAAGAGAAAGGCCTAAACACAAATCATCAAGAAAATCGTAAGAATTTGCTTGAATATGTACACTTTGTACAAAAAATAGGTGTAGCGATACATGTAAACTCAATTTAGATTTGTGTCTCAATTATCTATTGATGCTTTGATTACATTGTTGCTTGTATTAACAATTGTAGCAGCAGTTTTGTTACAATTGTTGCTTGCATTTAAACTGAAGCAAGTGTGTACAAATTGCTTTTTAGGTTCTATGTTTGCATCTGTTAAATTCTGTGTTAAGGTAACTGATAAAGCTGCTCGGAAAGATCAATACTGTTAAAAATAAAAATACAGAACTTACATTCAGTTATTATTTTATCTTTTACTTCACTCACAAGATGAAATATGAACTAGTAGTTGCATAATTTGCCTGTTTAAAGCTCTTTTTGCTAAACCATTGCTTATAATTGATTGTGATGTGTTAGTTCAAGGCTGGGGAGTCCCCAGCGAGGGGAGAAGAGGTCAAAAAGATCAGAGTCGAGATCACCCTCGCGACACAAGCGCAGCAGGAAGAGCAAGCGATGATGAGCGATTTGAACTTCTTCGCGCAATATTTTTTTCTGATTTATTGAAGCGTCTCATCTCGCTTTGGACAGTATCAAATGGCGATCGTTGTTCATAGAGTCAGTTTAGCTCTGATAAAATTGTAGTGTTACGCCTGCTCTTTATAAAAATGAGGTATAGTACTATTCCCAAACGTAGAAGAATTTTGTAGGCCTGCGCTATGAAAGTCAATTTTAACGCGTAAAGCTATGCCTGTCCATTTCAAATTAGGCATAGAAGTTAGCAAAGAACCAGTGAAAAGTGTAACTGATCAAAAGTCGTTTAGAAGTATTGCATGTGTCCCTCGGTTGCTAAAATATGAGCCAAAATTTGAGCGACCGGAAACGATTTGTCACTGTTGCTGATAGAATGAAAATTCTTTTTTTTCTTGCGTGTTGACTGGGTAACGAATTTATTTGTTTGGATTTATTTCACTTGTAGCTCGTCGGGGTGTAGTGCGCACCAACTGACAAATCTTTGACCTTAACTGTCTTTCGTCAGCACTCTTTTAATGGTTTAAAAAATAATTGCAGCGGATTTGACGTTGGATTCGGTGTCCGAGACAAAATCGGACAAATAAACAGGAGTGGTGAGACGGCGCACGAATGCTTTTCAGTGCAGCGCACTAGGAAAACTGTTGTGAGGTGTTGGGAGGATCAGAGATGTGTAATGCGATTGATGAAATTTTGTTTAGGGTTTAAAAAAAACGATCCATGAAACATTAAATTCTTGCATGGCGCTTAGAAAATTACACAATGTGTACTATATGCAGAAATGATGTTATATTTGTTGTGTACTTCTGACAGCGACAAGGATTTATTTATAGGATTTATTTTAAGATTGCAAATTAATTATTATGCGAGTAAACAATCGACAGTTCAGTGTGAAAGATGTGTTTATGGCATGATTTTGATCTGAATTGTTCAATATTGAATTTCTTACATTTTTGAAGAACGCATACAAGGATCTATCGTAGCGGTCAATTAGAAAGCAATAAAGTTGATTCACCTACTGTTGGCGCTAAAAGTTATTGAATTTTGTAAACAATAAAATGAAGGAACTTGTTTTGTTACAGGTGCGTTAATATAATGTAGCTAGTGATGCTGTGCGCTACATTATCTAACATCTCGTGTGCAGTTTTTAGGCGGACAATGTGATTGGACGACAATTAAATTAGGTTAATATGTCCGTCTGTATTATTCTTACCTCTACTGTTATGCATTACAACGCTATGTTCTATCTTGCATTCTAGGATCACCTTGCATCTCCCAAAAAGTAACATTTAGTCTAAATTATGTGTACAACTTTTAAAGAAATTTGCCGTTTCAGTAGTGTGTTATAATATCTCTTAAAAAATTCGCAATAAATTAATTTACAAATTTCGCAAGGACACATTATTGTACTTGTATTGTAAGTACATACATTGATAAAAATCATAATTGTTGCAGTGCACTTATATGTTTGGTGAAGTTGACAGATCGATGGATCCATGCTCATATAATAATCGCTATTAAAGATATTTTGTGTAAGATAATTTGGTGTACTCTACCACCAAAAAAGCATTTAAATGAAATAAATATTTGAGATAGTAGATCATCCAGCAGCCGTCCTATATTTTTCAAATGCGCATAATTGGCTGAAAATTTCAATTTGCCTCTAGTGTACAGTACAGTGCAGTACAGTACGCCTAAGTTGCAAAATATGAATTAGAAAACAAAATAAAAGTAACGATGTTTGCACCAATTGTATGATTTAAGAAATTATAATATCAAATTTTATTTGGTATCTTCCAACTGCAAAATAAAGGACTTGAAACTTATGAAACAGCTTTACAGTCAGATGCACACACATCGCATTATCACCAAGTACACTACATACAACGTTACTGCGACAGAATCTATCGCCAATTGGAATTCATTCATAAACAATTCTAATCAAATCGCCATAAACAAAATAAACTTGCACTAACCATAATAACTAAGTAAAAAATTTAAAAACGTTTAATTTTGAACCGTTGCATATTTCACAAATTCAGCAAACTGGTAATTGCTACTAGTCCCTCACGTTGACATAAAAGTGACAACGTTTTCCGCAAACAAAGAACGGATTAAGCAATGAATCATGAATAGATTTAAAGAATTTATCAATTCTATGATTGTATGGTAGCACTGATCAATACAAACTACAATATTTTACTAAAGCTACTGTGGCGATGAATGCACCCTAAAAGCAAAAGAACCGCTGAATTAAATTTCTTAAATAACAGATTATAGGAAGAACTATGTTCTTAAATAAAACTTGAATAATGAATATGTATATCACCAATATCCAATACCAATACGTATGCTATGATGTAAACACAGCAACATGACATTGCATGTGCCTACAGCGATTTTACTTCTAAATTTCCCTAAGCAAATGTCAAATTCAAACATATGCATATCTAAGGTCTCAGCATGGGCATGCTTTTGATGTAAGAAGTTCTGAAAGTGTTGAGGAGTTAATCGCGCCAATACTCGTTAGTGGCACTGTACACTCATCACAATGCACATCCATCCAACACAAACTTGAACGCAATTTATCAGCGTTATATTCTGTAACGGAATCTTCTCACCGAACAACACAAAAAACATCGCAGCGGCGTCACTAGGGTTGGTGTCGCCCAGTGCGGTGACGCATTGCGTCACCTCCTCGCGATCTCCGCCAGTGATGCCACAAGGATGCCATAATTTCCTACCATCATGACCACTTTTTCCCTTTTTGCAACACTGCACAATTTGTGCAGTGTTATATCACACAGGGTGACACCAAAATGAAACTGCCTGTAGACCTGTTAAATTGTTGTGCAGCGCAATAATTTTATAGATGCCATTTTGCATCTTGGTCATTGCATCACCTCTGTGATGGTGTTACCCGGTGCAGTCCGCCCGCCCCGCACACCCCTAATGACGACACTGCATATTGTAGAGGGTGCATGGTAAAATTCGAAAAGTATTTGCACCGCAGTAGGCCTAGTTGATCGCCAAAGTTCCCGGTAGTAATTGAACCAAGAGCATCAGCCCAGTCAACTGACGTTATAGTTCATCTTTCTTCTCAGGCTGTTTACTCGTACCGCCTGAAAGAAAGAAGACATAAATTTCAAATCTCATTTTAGCAGGCTTAATAAAAATTTAAAAGAGCTAAATGATGTTAGAATAATGTTTTCATCTTAGAATATTTTAACTGCATGAATGAAATTGGTTGTTTGAGATCTCAAATGTTCTTATAACAATTAAACTAGTATTTAAAGAAATTAAACTTTCGATACTACCCCAACTATTGTAAGATAAAATATCGTGCCTAGACGTCACCAACCTGTACTGGAGGATGGATCTTCTGTTGCTGTAGTGTCTGATTTATTTTTGTACACCTTGTCCCAGAGTTGTTTGATCTCCAGGTCGTACCCAGTCCACTCGGGCACTATTCTCATCGCTGCCTGCAACTTGGGCTCCTTCGTTCTAGGATTGTTGCACTGAACACAAAGAAACACTACTCTTGACTAGATGACTACTAGAGCTAGTTATAATTTATAATATTACTAGTTATAACTTGTTTTTAGTTGCGCAAAAATTTAAAGTCAAGGTTTTGAGTACGGTACCGGGAGGCACAGAGAAAAAAAAATTCAATCGATACTAGCAAGATAGATACATTAGAATCTAGAACAAACTATAACATGATTTTACCATCAACAATTAACATTATTTTAACTCTGATTTTTGTATTTAAAATCATTACTCTACAACAGATATAAATGCGTTTAAATACAAATAATGAATTTATAGGTAGCGTCGTAATAGTAAGCAATAGTTATAGTTTCAAATTTAAATGAGCATTAAACATCGATGGTGAAAGCAAGAGATGAGTTAAAAAGATTAAGAGACGAGTAGCGACGATTAAAAATTTTATTTTTTATTTTCGCATTCATATACGATACGAGTTCTGCCTATTTAAAATTTATATCTACAATTATTATCAGCGCGTCAACGACGCTAACAAAGTATAGCTATATATCGTACACAAATGCTAAGCATCTGATATAACTTCTTTTCCGTGACAAACGATAATTTCGCTACTGAACATAGAATGTGCTTGCCGTGCAGAACTATCAGATTAAATTTTTGACGCAAAATTAGTTACGAGGTCGATGGTTTTTGCCGCGGCCTTCTCCGCATCGCTGCACCAGGTTTCACACCACAGCCATTCTTGCGGCAGAGACTTTATCGCCACTTGGTGAATCATGTTGTTAGGTAAATCCTGTAGAACCAAAATGAGAACTAACGCGAGATTTGTCCAAATTTAAAGAATGGTAAATACTCGCTATTTCGGAACGGTTTTATTTCGCGGCAGTATTTTTTTTTGAAGATGAGCGTAACTTTAATATAAGTCGTTAAATTATTAATCGATATATTAAGTTAAAACGTGTAACTTCTGAGTCACACAAAATAACATTGGTCATCTCAAAATTTATATACATGTATGCTGCACAGATAGAAATTTATGACAGAACTTATATTTCAACAACTGACAGATTCAGATCATAAATTTGAACGAAGAAGAAATCACATCAAAAAGAATAAATTTAGCATTTATATCCTCGATTGCCTATACACAAGAATTAAACAAAACGCCCGATAAACATACATTCACAATCAATTTATTCATTATTAATATTCAACTACAGCATTTTATCAAACATATTCAAAATGGAGCCTGTACACCCACCCTCCCAACTGCATTCGTTGCTAAGCCAAACACTTGCTCAACGGGTAATACCTTTTTGACCGCAGTTCAAGCGCTGTTTGACACCGAGTGTATTGCGTACCTGGTCTAAGTTGGACAGACTGTTTGGGTCCTGACTGAGACCCTGGTATTGTCCTCTCAATCGATCGCCCGCCGCAATCCGACGAAACTTTTTGAGATCAACAACGTATAGCGCACTAAAACAATTGAACACGGCTCAGCAATAACTTTAGATAATCAACACCCTAACAATTACTGGCTAGACACTTGTGTGTTTAACAGTGTTGCTGAAGGGCCTGTTGGTAATACATCTAAACGTTGTTATAATCATTCCCGAATAGATGCGGATAAAAAACTATTAAAAAATTTGAAGCGCTTCATTAGTTTCAGATCATCATATCTCTGATAAATAGATTGTTAGAAGGCAAGGACACAAACCTAATGTGATATTTTCTGTATCCTAAATGACTCGACCAATATCCAGTCTTCCAAAATCTGAAACAACAATGCCCCTTATCACAATATAACGCATGAATAAATTGGAAATTGGAAACGAAATGATTTCGAGATGATCAATTTTTATATGTCTGAAGCCCAAACGCATTGCAGTGGTGTGCAAATTATTAGGATCAAGCCAAAAATACCCAATATTTCGCATTTAAAAGAAAACTGTTACGAAAATATCCATGACAGTCAACTTTGGGTAGGCGTAGCGTTACGCATAAAAATGAATGACCTGACCTAGGCCCATGCGTTTTTTAAGATCTGGTGGCGTAACGGTTGTCTGCGTAAGATTGCGAGTGATGATGTCAATGATTGTCGTGAATCCAGTATAGCTAGACCCAAGTTTAGTAGCTACATGTATAGTCTAATGGTTGAAAAAGGGACAATGACTGTACTGTTAGGAACGTTTTTCTGTTAGCACCCCCCACCCCTCAGAAGTTCTCATCCAAAGCAAAGTCGGCACATTAGTGCTCCTGTGGGCTTAGCCCATTCCTTATTTCAATGATACAGGCGTAAGACGCAACTTTCTTAAGAAAGAGGCGTAACATTACCCCGGTTTCATCAGGGCTAAAATTAACTCTGTGCGTATGTGCTGAGAGACCTGTATCCATCCATGTCGGTCCTGCTCTCACAGAAGGGCGTGTATCCGTACGGAGCCCCCTCCAGGTCCAAGTCATGCAGCTCCAGCAGATCCGCTCGAACCGTCTAGTGACAACATCAAACACAGCAACACTGATCAAGGATGATAAGTGGTGATCTACTAAATTAATTGTATCCTCAAAGTCAATAATATTTTATGACGCGAAAACAAATGAAATCTGAAAAAAAAAATCATAATCAATCAAAAGTATCATGATTCAAAATCAAATCTATATCATCATCAAAATATTAAATAAACATCAAAATTACCTGGTCTGCATCGACGAATATGATTTTGTCAACGCTGAGAGGAAATAATACATCAAGGAAGAGTATTTTGTACCTGAAAGCAATCCACAATCAAATATTTTACAAAATATGCGTAGGTAGTCCTACAATACTTACTATTTTTGGCCTACGAGAGGTCTAACTCTGCGTAAGTTGGGAATAGAATTACAAAACATGTACATGTGTCTGTATAGGCCTAATTGTAAAAAGAGACTAAAAACTGAAAAGTAAAGCATTATATTTTAAATCAAGAAAATTTTGAGATATTGATTGACTTGGTCAAAAAAAGCAATGCTGAAGCAGCTAGTTCCTGTCCCTGAGCCTACTGGGGTCCACAAGAAAACCTCCTTTTTTTACTGCTAAACAAAGCCATTGGAGGCGCGAAAGAAAACCTGACTGGCAACATGTTCACTGCTGAAAACACTAAAACAAAATGACACTTGAGACAAAGAGATTAAATACAAAAAGTCGTCTTTAAATCACAGCAATAAATTTAACAATCTCCCAAAAATTAGGCTTAAACGTAAGTCCTGATAATACACATTATAGCAGAGAGGCAAGATAACACTAATTTTAAAATACGACCATTTGAAATTATAAAGCGCGATTTTAAAGACATACCCCCAAATGATTCTCTGCTTTTCCGTCTGCTGATGGAGCCACCTTGGCCACTTGTACTGTACCAGCTCGTACTCAAAGCCGTACGCAGCGGCCATGTGTGGTATAAACTCCTGAGAAAGAAAAACATCCAGTCTTGTTTCAAATTCACTGTGATTTTAAACGTGGTGGTGGCTGGGGTTGTAGTTTAAGTACGGTCTGTAGTAAAAAAGACTACAACAGTTCGGTTCCGTGCAAGAGGGCCGCCACAGAACTGCTCTCCGTTCATAAGTCGCTTTTTACGGCTCCCCCTGGAAGCTCTGGGCTGCAAATCCATTCTTTGTTCCCTGACTTGCAGGGGTATATTCGAAATGTGCAAGTGATCAGTAAAACAACACAAAACAAAGCGATACAAAATTTCCGTCATTGATGCGTTTTTGCTAACTTTGACTGCTGTGGCAACGAGTTTCGCCATGCCACCATATTCGTGTTTCTTGGAAAGCTCGCATGTAATTAAAATTTCGCTATTACTATAGCTACTACGATTACCTACTACTGCTACTACTAAAAAGAAAAATTTCAATTTCAAGGATAAAAAATAAATAAAATAAACGACACAAAAATATCACTAGAGCGCAAAGTTAATAATTTATTTATAGATACACTGGCAATTTTACTTTACCTTAAATGTCGGTGACAGATAATTCTTCAAGAACCAAAACTTGACTTTCGTCTTTGTATTTGTGATGACGCTCAGCATCATGATCCTACAAATAGGTTCAACACACGATGATTAAAAAATAATCGACGAAAATGAATTTGGCGCTCCGACACAGGCTTGTGGCAATAATTTTATAATATAATAAATAAACAAAACTGGTTATAGTTGTGTGGTATGCGATAGATAATATGCATTTAATGCAAATTATCTACTGAAAGAGAATAAAAAACAACTCCTATTTTTCCTGTGGAAAAGTGAAACACCTAAAAATTTATAATATAGATCTTTTATTTGTCACTAAAACAGTTTAAACAATGTAATGTAGAGGCCTAAAAATAATTAATAAGAATTAATACTTGACACTTCAATCCAATGTTTAAATATCATAATAAGAATAAAATAACGCAAAGTAAACAACCTGAGCAGTCGTTCGTAAAGGTGACCAGATGCGAGAGAGAAAATATTGAGCGTTGTTTCAGAAACGTCCTGACTGTCCTTGGTTCCACTGCCGCCCCCAAGTGAACTGAGCAAAACGACATTCAGGGCCGTATTCACCAACCTGAGTTAAGATGTCGATTGATACTTACCAACCAATCAGATGGTACGAATGATTTGATTTGCATGTGTGTTGTCCCTGTGCGTTGTTGTAACGTCTAATATCAAAACACAAACTCCAGTCGCTGCCCACAATCATTAACAACTAGCAGCGTTCAATATTGCGTCAATTTGCAAAAATTGGATTGAGAACTTAAAACTGAAAGGTCTTCAATATTTATAAATAAAAATTTAATCGTTTAAATTAAATAATACATATAAATAATACATATTAAATCTGATAGTGCTAGTACTAACTAATGGCTTCCTGATAAATAGGAAGCCATTAAATAAGAAGCAAGCTTATAAAAAAGTTTGAAACAATGAAAATATAGACAAAATGGTTACACTGCTGACCCAGCTCTAAAGCGGTTATTAATTAATCAACTTCATTTAATTAAATCCAAATATCCGTCAATGGACAATTAGATCTATAGGACAGACGACTCACTTGGATATGGAGTCCCACAAGTTTGTGCTCGCCTGCTCATCTTCCCCCAGTAAGTCTTCGTTCTCCATGCCCGGCTTTCGAGTCACCTATTTCAGGCAGAATAATATGCATAAAACAGACAAACAAGGCCATGAATTGGACTCCGCATTGATTTTACGACGGTCTAAATGCAAGATAAGGAATAAAATGAGCAAGATAAGGAATATAATTGATATTAAAAAGTGGCACAGTAACTACAATGCAAATAGCACCTTACGTCACGAAGTGGTTCAACAGCAAGATCTCTTACATCACAGGCGACAGCAAGCTGGCAGACCAAAATGACTCAATAACTCGGGTAGAAAAAATCATTTTGAAACAAGCGAGCAATCAAAATTGATATCACTTGATCAATGTTCCCTCTAAGCTGCGCGGGTGCACGGCCACGCACAGATTACAGAGACGTCACGCAAAAAATTGAAGGTCGCGCTGCTGCGCGATAAAATTTGGACCGTCGACTAATAAATGGTAACACAGAACAGATGAATCAACGGTCATTTTGAAAATCACATATCATTTTCAATGTTTTTCATGCTTCACAATGTTATATTGCAATAGTCAGACTTAAGCTAATATTAAAAAAGAATTAATTCTTTTCGTATAAATATGACATGAATAAGAGGTGTGAAAAAAATTCACAAGATGCAAAAAAGGTTGCTCAAGACTAAAAAAAGTGCGCGCATAACTTTTTTGGCCGCTCAAAGACTTCGACTTAGAGGGAACATTACAATTGATATAAATGACAATGTTCTGACAGTGATTCAGACCTTGATTCTGATGATGTTAGATTTGAAGCTGTCCATCACAACGATGACCTCAGAAGAATCAGGGGGGGAGTCAGTCATATCTTGACTGCAACAAACAATGACGTATTTTGAAAAATATACTGTATCAATATTAGTAACACGTCGTCGAAGATCCCCTGCAGGCCGGGGAACAAAGAAATGGCTTATAGCCCAGAGTTCCCTGGGCAAGTCATAAAAGGCGACTAAAGAAGGGGGAGCGGTTCTGTGAGTGTCCCTATGCACAGAATCGGATTACAGTAGTCTTCGGTACGAGCCACGGTCTTAAAACTCCCCAAAAAAAGAAGAAAAAAAAAACCCCCTTCGAAGGCCTTGCAGGCTCTTTTTTATAAAAAATGGAATAAAATCACAGAATCAGCGCATCTGATACGTATGGCATAGATCTAACATATATAGCACCGAAAAGATAAACACACAAATTACTCGAGTAGAAGAAGCTAGATGTTCAGCGGACCTGGCAATGTTGTAGAGCTCAGTCGACCTTCCGGGTCGAAGCTGGAGCTGCCACACGCCCGGCGACGCCTTCAACTGGAAGTATCCCTTGAAGCAAACAACGGGCGGGTCATATCCTCCATCTACGACGATGTAGTGATATACAGATATTGCGAACAAACCTTCTAAATATTAACAACAAAATTTTCCCTCGCGCATACACCAACAATCACCAATTTTTTTTGTCACGCTTTAATTAAAAACGTCCACATTAATAGTACGCATCCGAACAGCAGGAATTATCAACTGGCGTGTCCAGTTCGGTACGCTGCATAAACGCGTTGTCACTGCATTCAAAGCTGACAAAAACCCTGCTTTTCAAAACTACAATTTCTTCATAAAAAGTTTAAAACAACTAAAATAACCACAAGGATAAATATCCAAATCTGAAACTCGTTACATCAGTTATTAAATCAAAATTTATCCTAAATTATATTCAGCGCAAAGCACGCATCAGCAACGCTTTTCACTTAAATGATATTTATATTTCATTAAGTGCGGAATCCATGTTTATATTCTACATGCATATTCATGGTTGGACTATGTGCGATTGCGCGTATTTTAAGTGCGTATTCTCACAAGGTTGGCCATGACGATGGTGTCGACGGCGGCGGGTGTGGAATTGGTGCCGAGGATGAACTGAAGGCCACGTGGGGGGTTGCCACTCACCAGGTCATAACAGTGACCTGTCCACCACACACACAACATACAACATACTACATAACATAAAAACACTGATACAACCCAACAGATACGACACAATACATACACACATCACAATCAGAAGAACAACGAATATCACTTTAAATTCTGACGTTATTTTATAAAGTCTGCAAAATTTCGCAAATTGTGCAGAAATTGTAAATTACAGTTTTTAAAATCAAGCGATTTGCAATAAAAGCAATCTTCACTCATAGATACAATAATTAAATATGAAAGGCAAATTGAATTTATAAAGGAATATCTGAGAATGAAAACAGATATAGCGTCAAACAATTATAACTAGGAATGAGGGCCAGTAAGTGTGCAAATGCATAGATTCATATAAATTCAACAAATCCAATGCTGCATAGCTCGCATGGCAAGTAATAATCATAATTAGTTCTAAGCGAAAAAAAATTTGAAAGGAAAATTTTAAAAGGAACCTTCGAGCAGGAGGTATTCCAGCTCAAAATCAGCATGGACTCGACTCTCCACCTGAGAATGTAAATGTGCGCATTTGAGTGCAAGAATAATGTCGTATGTACTTTATATCCTAATTTAAGTTATACGACACGTTTCACAGATATTTTCTAATTTTCTATTAAAAATGAGCGACCTTGTATTAATCTTTATACTTTGTTGTAACCTCTGAGAAACAAATGACGTTACTTATAATTGAAGGGCACGGAGCATAAGTCCCAAAATCAAGAAACGTGCTAAACACATTTTAAGATTCAAAGGCGCACGTGTGCGCCTAGATTCTTGACTCGCTTGGTACTTGCACTAAGCCATCATATTGTTATTTGAATATACCATAAGAGCGATAACAATAATAAATAATATTCATCGTTTTCAGCATTCATTCCATAACGCGTTACAGGCATGCCCTTAATGGTGCCAGCTAGAATAAATTATCATGGACAATGACTATCAGTAAGCGACACTTTTGTGTGGAACATCCTTGTCAAAGGGCCAGTAAGGCATGGCTTCATAGTTGCGGTGCGGGGACTTGAACCCAGGTCTCTGGATACCCAGCCTGGCGCCTTAATCACTACACCGCAGCGTTTGTTATTCTAGAAAAATTCTTAGATGCACCTCCTCGAGGAAGATGTTGTCGAGGTCGTAGGGTGAGTGGACGGCCTGGACGAGCCAGCTCTCGGGGGGGTCCATGGCAAGGGTGAGGAGGGGCTTCTCCGGCATGTCGTGAAAGAATGCGACGGCGCCGGTCAGCGCCCCGGCGGGGTTAGAGTGGAAGTCAAGCTCTGACTCGAGCACGTAGCGGTAGTAGCTGCACGGCACACAGACTACTTGGTACTAGATAGTACACAGTACTAGACAGCACAGACTACTAGATACTAGATAGTACACAGTAC
>JAQIWG010004022.1:0-16772 GCA_034695025.1 Chamaedrilus cognettii | reverse complement strand
TCACATATGACATTTCAATCCAAAATCCGATCGAGATAACAGATAACAAGGGAAGCCCGGCCACCCTGCCTCGCCCCCCCCCCCGCCCCCCCCCCCTCCCCCGTAACTTCAGCACAGGGTTATAGTCAACTAGGTCTTCTATAGACGAATAGATTGCGTGTTTCAAAAGTTTAATGGGAAACGTTCACGTTCGTGGGAGGCCCGTAGCGTGAGGGGGGGCAGGATGAGCAGTGTCCTCCCTGCTGGTGTCCACTGCACCCCCCTGCTATCAGAAAAGTTAACGTTAGCCTATGCCGTTTGCCCTCCCCCCCTGCTCTAAAACTTGGGTCCGTGACGTCACAATTTGTTGGCATCACTGCCGAGTTATATAGAGGGCTCACAAACACTTATTCCCTCTGGTGCAGAACTCAAGACCGGGGGCGAGGGAGGGGGGGGGGGAGAGGTGCAAACAGAAATTTTCTGGACATTCTTAATAATCATTGTCCAATGTCAATTTTTCAGGGCCTTTTGGCAGTCATTGTCCATTTTTTGCTCCCTGAGACACTTACCTTATCCCCCTTTAAAACCCGATGACGCCAACTATTTCAAACTGCGGACGCCAAAACGATGATAACCGCGAATAACAACGCCCTCTAGCATTACTTTGCATTACCAATCCGTAAAAACCGCGGACGTTAACATGACGCCAAGCCGTAAACTGTGGACGCCTGGCGTCATTTGGCCCCCATCTAGAATCGCCACTGACGTTAGCGTCAGTGGTGCCACTGCTAGGGATATATATATATCACTAGATTAAGGGATATGTAAGCGATTGAGGGATATGATTTTTAGTGCAATCCCAAAATATCTTGAGATTTTTTCTCATAAAATGACCAATTTGATAATGATAGCTGGGAATATTTTGGCGATCCTTTCGATCACGGCCTAGTTAACATGGTGACATTTCACAGGTTCCTGTATTTCGAGACGCGTGAGACCTTAAGGCCTAAAGAATTTACTTGTCGCTTAACTCCTCGACGCTAGAAAAGATTACATAACATCCGAATTTTTGTCGTATTAGGCCGTGATGCATATAGGATCGCCGATATTTGTGTCTTAAAATGCAATCTAGAAAAATTCTTTGCCGAGATACCCAGAATCTCGGCATATTCCGTCTTGGTCTATTGGTATAGCTGGTTAGCTATACGTGAACGGCATTGTCTTCGGTAGGAAAGCTGTTAGGCGGTCGTCAAAGCTGGAGCTGTTGATTGCTTTGATCCTCACTGTATCGGACACTGAAGTAAGGCAGCTGAAGTAATCGCGCGACTTGAATGCGAATGCCTCAGATCTGCACTGTGTGCCATTGTGACGAATTGCACTACATATGCATACGTGTATGGGAAGTGAAGATAAGATTATGAAGGCGTGGACCAAAGCACGAATTTTGATTCAAGAAGCAGTAAAGAACCGTAGGCCGATTACGAAGCCATAGGCCTAGTTGTGATTGCAAATTTGAGAATAGGTTGTACTACGATGTAGGATTGCAATGTTCATTTCAATAATTTCATGCGCAAAGGCTCTTCTACAATCGCAGATTTACTATTATGGCTGATGGAATAAGCGTATCGATGTCAATGCATATATTTAATTTCGTGCGCTACACTCCATGTTAGAATATATTGCAGCATTACGGTCTAATCCAACGCGACATAAAAACGATGATTTCGTAGGCCTACGTGCAAGGAAAAAATGCAAGCAGCGAAATGACGTCAATGGAACAGTGACGTCATTTCGTCGCTTGTATGTTTTTCCATGCATGAACGACATTATCCTTGATTAATTTTCTTTACCAGCGCAAGTAGGCTTTACATGGATATTACGGAGTCTGACAATAGTTTCGGTTTAGTCCATACTTTGTTTCGGTACGACTGTCTACTTGAGCCGAAAGATAAATCTATGCTGACTGTATACGATTAACTTGTTTTCAAGAGGGATTTCTATCACAGTTATTTTATTATTTAATAACATCGGCAGATTAAATTTGAATTGCAATTTGGAGCATAAATCAGTTAATTTCTGAATTTAACATAGGTCTATCGGCCGCGTATTTACGTCAAATTCCATCGCCTCCATTGTCCACAATATTAGTGACAAACCCCAATAGCATTTAATGCTCTGTTGATCCATTAAGACTGCAGGAAATCAACATTAACTCTTTCAACGCAGACTTCGTAAGCAGAACACCTCGACCCTAATTAACTGGCGTTGACCGCCAGGCTGGCGACAGTGTCATATATCCAGTCGACGTAGGGCGCCAGCTTGGTGTAAAGCTGCAGTTCGCCCGCCTCGTCACGGCAGGGGGCGTTGACGACCCCGGCCAGAAACAACGCGTCTCCCCTGTAACAAGCCAAAGGCGACCCGGGGTCCTCGTCGCATAGACGATTGAGCGACTGATAGGGTGTCATGGTGGGTGCTTTTGCTCCGCGAGTCAGAGTAAGTTTGCCGTAGTTGAGCGAGCAGATGCAGTCGTCTGGGACACTCTCTGAACGTTCTTGACAAGCGTCGGTGTCGAGGAACTGTTTGAATTGTTGCTCGACTGCGCGAGAATCATTCGCGTTGTTGCCCGCTGAATGGCAATGTAAAAGTTGTAATAGCGAAATAAAAAAGCAGACTTACGAATAGAATTGCGCTGTTTGTTTTATTTAAATGGTAATAAAAGCAGTAATAGCAGAATCAGAAAAGTAGACAAACATGAATGCACTTGTACATAGAATAGTGCTGTTCGTTTCAATTGCTTTGCTTCACACGGGCACTCTGAGGCTTCGTGCTGATCGAGTTCAGTTTAGTCTTGATACAATACTAGTCGTAGCGTTAGGGTATAATCCAACGCATGCATAAAAGTGTGATTGCGCGCACGCGCGGAAAAAATACAAGCGGCGAAATGACGTCATAGTTCAATTGACTGCTACTGCGTGCGTGTGCTCGCAGCAGCAGCGATCATTTAAAACTGACATGTAGACTGACATTTAGACTGACAAGTATGGCATTGTGACGTTAGTCAGGCTAGCCGTTTGAATTTTTTTCGTGCATGCATGTCGTCGCGCTTTCAAACAACGCTGTATTTGTCGGTCACGCATGATCCTTGTGAAACAGGAGTACTGCCATTCTCAAACTTTCGCAAAACCGCATTGCAACGCCGCGAAAGTCAGGTTTAACGCGTAATGCTACGCCGGTGCATTGCAAATTCGGCGTATAAGTTACAGAAAAATATTTTTTGCAACTTGCAGTGCTACGCCTACAAAACTTAACCCAGGCTCCGCGAAAAATGACACCGGTCATGTTAAAAGTAGTGGTAGTAGTGGTAAAGTAGTAACGTTTCAAAAGTACTAGTAGGCTAATTAACAGCGTCATGCTAGATTGGCTTAATTTTTGCAGTATTGCGCCGCTTTTAGACTCGATTTCATAGACGTTCCTCAGCTCCTACCTCGACTCCTACCTCGACCAAGAAAGACAATTTAACAGCAGCCCATAACTGCCATTCAAAAAAGCTTTTTTGCCTACTCCATTTGAATTAATATACCACGTCGTTAAATTAACGTGACGTCACAGATTTAAAGGAAAATGATTTTCTGTTTTCACTGATTTTAAATTATAGTGATTTCTTGTGGAAATAAATTTGTGCCTTTAAAATTTTCAAATAAATCTAGAGTTTTTTCGAACGGCAGTTATGGGCTGCTGTTAACTTGTCTTTCTAGGTCGAGGTAGGAGTCGAGGTAGGAGTTGAGGAACGTCTATGAAATCGACTGTTAGTCTCAGTTTTGACTTTTACCATACCGAAGCTCGAGCACTCACGGTATAGCGTTACACGTAACGAGATACACGGAACGTGTGTCAATGACAAATGTCATAAAAAGATGACGAAACTAAATCGGACTCCTTTGCGAAATTTCCCGCTACAGACGGCGTAGCGGCGCCATCTGTGGACAGTATCCAGCAGCGTCGTATGACGTCGTAAAGTGCTTGTCGGATGCAGACTGTCGCAGATCAATAGACTCAACCCAGGATTACTCAAGCCGATATCCTATTTCACGTGGCGCCTATACAAGGCAGTGGCGAATTTAACCCTTCAAATTCTGGGAGGAGGGCAGTGATTGCAACAGGGAAGGGAAAACGGAAAAACTGGGGGTGGGGGGGCTAGCGTAAAAGGAAACTTGATCTACAAGGCATTTTTCTCTCCGAATAGAAGTCACGAGCGGGGGGGGGGGGGGGGTGGGGTGGTGCTTACAGAAATTTTTGGCCCTCTCACAAATTCATTTCTCCTCTCCAAGATCAAAAAGTGGGAGGAGGGGCTAACTTTCTGAATTATGGGAGACTATGTCCCTTGCTGTGTGTTAAAAAGTGGCAACTTAAAACAGGGGGCACCTAAACAAGTGGGGAGCTAATGGCGGGGTTAGCTTTCTGAGTTTAGGGGCTATGTCCCGCTTAGCCCCCCCCCCGCAGCGCCGCCTCTGGATTGCAAGTAGTTAGCCAATTCGGTAGAAAAATTACTTTCAAGTGGTTATGTGGTCATCACTGGGGGGAGGGACGGGGGGGCGGGGGGGATTTTGAACTTCTTACTAACCACACCGGTTTTTTTAAGGCTGGGGCTACTGCCCCTTCCAAACCCATGCATCTACGAACGTGATACCGCAAACGCATCAGGCTCATTGTTTTCAATTAGCTGATCAAAAAATAAGGGAACCAATCACTCTTTCGACCCCCCCCCCTCCCCTTAAATCCACCGAACCTACATTGTGGCGAGTCGTTGTTCTGTGAAGTCGTTTGATTCAATTTCAACGTGCTGTAATTCGAACGCACACTATGGGCAAACAGGGAAGATTAAATATCAAGTGGACTGTGGAACCAAAGAGAAAAGCTAAAACCGGTAGCTATAAGCGTTCGTTCGAGAATGGATGACGACAGCAAAAGTTTGGTTGGTACGTGTGGGATGATAAATCTGCACAACATATCTATTTTCAAACGGGCTTCTAATGCCTCATTGGTTTTGCTGCATTATAGTCAAGAAAAAATAAAAAACGCCTTAAAATAGCGCCATCTTTGTAATGCATTTTAACTAAAATATCCGACTAGGGGTTAAATCTTGTACTCTTCGAACACCCTCTTTCACAAACCTTGTATGCCTTAAATATATAAGCAACTTGCTCGAAATGCCTTCTAGAGATGACCCCAGGGACGCAAAGTTTCAAAGTCTCAAAGTCTCAAAGCCGCAATGCCGAAAAGCTGCAGAGCCGCAAAAACGCCAAATGCATTTATACTAAATTCTCCAACTTAATCAATTAATCATTCATCTAATTCAACGCACGCCTGAACCGTCATTTCGTGCACGCGTGGAAGAAAATGCAGCGGGGAAAAACGTCGCAGTTTCATTGACGTCATTTCGCTGCTTGTATTTTTTCGGACTCTTGATTGAACTCTGGACTCTGGTAACAGATATGATTAATTTATTTCTATGTATTATGCCAGCCCCGTAGCGTGACCGTTTTCAGTGGAGGGGGGGGGGGCGGGGGGGCAACAAATTTAGCAGGGAGCAAATTAGCATGGCAACAAATTTAGCCTAATTTCCTAATAAAGATAAGCTTGATTTTCACAAAAAGCAGGGAGGCCAGACAGCATAGGCTAATGTTAAATTTTCTACACAGCAGGGGGCACAGGCCCCTGGAGGGGGGGCATTGCCCCCCTTGCCCTCCCTGCCACCCCCTCACGCTATACGGGCCTGTATTATTCTCGTCGGGTTTTATTTTAATTAAATTTGTAATTCTTTAATTCGGCTTCACAAATTCATAGGCTTATCTAAATCACTAAGGAGTAAGGACCAGTTGTTCAAACGAGAGTTAGCCTACTCGAATAAGCTAATTTAGAACCGCCAATAACAGTGAGTTTAAAGATATGAGATCCAATTTCTGCGATCGTATTGAGCAGTGATGTCATTTTTGTTCTGTGACAATTAAAAAACAAATAACTCTCAACTGAACATCAGATCCGGCCGTGAGTATATCTACTTTCTAACCGCAGACGTCTATGTCACAAGCAGTAATTAACCCTTTCTCGACTCAAACCGAGTCCGACTTGCGCGTTACTGCATCTAACCACAGCGCGTCCCACTAAATCTCGGATTATTGCCAAGACGAATTGCTGCTGTCCGACCGACGATATTAGTTTGATAACCAGTGAGATGACACCAGCATTAAACTTCAAGTGAGTAGGCTGAGTCACTGAGAGGAGCCGCAGTAGGGGAGGGGAGGGGGGGCTATGCCCCTCATCGTACAGCCGCTGCTGTCTGAAAATTCTGAAATCTGAAAATTAGCCCCGCACACTAGCTCCTCTGATTAAATTAACCCCGCACACTAGCTTCTATGATCAGCTTCGCTCTAGATAATGTCGCCCCCCGCCCCCATAAGATAATAAAATTGCACAACATACATAAACGCCTAATGTCTTCATTCTTCTTTTTTAAAAAGCTTTTCAGCATCTCATCATAAAGGTTATATACGTGTGGTATATACAGCGTATTTAAAAACGCAAAATTCAATTATACTTCAAAGAAATATCTCTGCGTTAACACCACAAAAACAGCATTAATGGTTATAACAAATAACCACACACATAATTGAAAAATTTCGTGGATTCACATAACAATGTTTGCATATCCTTCCCCTCAGTGGTGTCTCGTGGGTCCAGCTAAAGGTTGGGCCAGGCTGGCTAGGCATCCTTCCGTTTATAACAAGCTAAAGATCGAGCCACTTCAACTTTTTAGGTCGGGCCAGGTAGGGCCACTAATGCTTAATGGTAGGGCTACCTTCCCAATGGTCGGGTCAAGGCCCGACCTCTCCCATATGACGGGACGCTCCTGACCCCTCCCCGCCCCTCAATTTTTCATCGAATCGTTACGTCCTCGAGAAAAGAGTTCTTGGCGCCGATTCCGGTCACTGACCTCTCTATTCTATGAGACTGACATTTATGCGCCAGCAGCGGCTGAAGGAATATTCAACTTGGGACGCCAGACATTTCTGAGGGATGTAACCATTTTTGGCGTCACGGCCGATATTTTCCTTCATGTGAGAATTGAGAACTCGCTACCGGGGGGGAGGGTGCTGGCCAAACAAATTTCGAGGCCATTGCAGACATTGTCCATTTTTAGACCGTCCTTAAATTCATTGTCAATTTTGCTCTCCGCTAAACACTTTTTCCACTTAAAAAACCGAGGACGCTAACAATTCTTAAGTGGGTTAGCCACCCTTCAAACTGGGGACGCCAACACCGCACATAATTTTGCTTTCTTTAACATTACCCTTCCAAAAGAATGGCTGACCTTTAGTCCATCCCGCCGTCAGACAAACGACCGAGTCAAAGTCTTCATACAGAAGATCGGTAGGAACGCAGATCGGCTGAACGCTGGCGGACAGAACGAGCTCGCTCCCCAGGTTTATGAGTGCCAGGCCGTTCTTGACGGACGAGGTCGCGTTTATGGAGTCTTGAGTGTAGATGTGAGATGCGTTTATCAGCTGCGTCGTGCTCGCGGATGGAGGGGAGTTTGAGTTGCGTGTACCGGCGGCGATGCATATGCGAGAGGGGTTTACCGTTTGACCAGTCTCGGAGTCTAGTCTGAAGTGGTACAGGAGCAACTTTTTTGTTAAATGTAATCTTTTGTTTAAAAAAATTGTAAGAAAATTGTAAAAAGATTTAAATATATTTTTCACTAATTCTTGGATCGTCTAAAATTTCATTTGAAATTAGCTAAATATGCGCACTTTTTAAAGCTAATTTTACAAATTTGACAACGACAGATTAAATGCTTGGTAATTGGCAAGAAACTAATTGTAACCTACCACTGAGAGTACAGATACTGTAGATGTAATTTTTTATTATTAACTACGATGATCCAATAGGTAATGAGAATAAGCTTTCCTTAACAGTCAAAATTTCAATGAATATTAGGAACACATTTTTCGCAGGCCTCAAATAAAAAAATTGTCCGTAAATTATTCGCACGGTATTTAAAACGTGTTAAATAATTCATTTAAAGTTCTCACTTGGCTTGCGCACGTAGCTTTGATTAATCCGGTCACGCGGGTAGGAATGCGTTGGGACGCTTAGGGTACTCCCCTCCCCTCCTCCCCCCCCCCTCCCCATCTGCTTTATCTCTACACCCCTAATTCCAGTGATCAGGCTTACACGCAGGCTTGTGTGGTGAGGACCCAGCGTGGGTCTATGATGGTCCCCGTGCACAGATGATTCTCTGGGTCTGACGATGACGTCACGCTGACGAGCCAAGGGTAGGCTAGCGGCTGAGCCACAGCCGTCCAATAGACGCTCAGGTCAATAAACGGGGTCACGATCGACAAACCGCAGTTCGAGTCTGACACATCATATCACATTAACGTTATATAATGGATAGCAATAAATAAATAAAAATTATATCCAATCAATCTTGTATCACATCAACATTATATCATATCAACATATTTTATCAATCAATATTATTATATCATATCAACTTTATATAACATAACGATGCGCTGTGGTGTAGTGGTTAAGGTGTCAGACGCGAGTCCTACAGGATTTGAACCCAGACCTGGATTCAAGTTCCAGCGTCGGCAACTATGAATCCATTGCGTTACAAGCCCTTCTGCAAGGCTGTCAATATTAATACCTCATTGGTTTTGCTTCAATATAGTGAAGAAAAAGATGAAAAACGCTTCAAAATAGCGCCATCTTGCTAAAGCATTTTAACTAAAATATCGGACTAGGGGTTAAATCTTGTACGCTTCAAACACCTTTTTTCACAAGTGTTGTATTCCTTAACTATATAAGCAACTCGCTCAAAATGTCTTCTAGAGATGACCCTGCAGGGACGCAAAGTCTCAAGTCTCAAAGTCTCAAAGACTCAAAGCCTCAAAGTCTCAAAGCTGCAAAATGCATTTTAAACTAAAATATCCAACTAGGGGTTACACACACAAGTGTCGCTAGCTGCTAACCCCGTATCGGATAATTATTTATTTGATTGGCGTCAGGAAGGGCATCTGGTCATAAAAACCGATCACCTACAGTCCTCACCAGGGCGCAAGACATCTAGTTAGTGCGAAAACATGGGACATTAACAGAATAGACAACAAAAAATGTAGGTATAAACGCTTACTTGTACCATGGACAATGCGACATAGGCCGCGAAGACACAACCATGATAAACTTGACCTGGGGCCTCATTTACGTACACTTCTTAAGATTTTCTGAAATCTTATCCTAACAAAAATTTTAAACAAATAAAATCCAATCGCCGACCGCCGTGACGTCATCATTCGGTTCGCGCGCGACCGTGCGGAGTTTTCAATAAAAAAGATACGATTTGCCAAAGATTCTCGTAAGACAATCTTACGACTAAGATTGTCATAAGATATCTACGTGAATGGGCCCCCTATAGTCATCATGTATGAATATAATTATAAATATATGGCTGTGTGCATTTCCTAGAAGCAACATGATGGCGCTGCGCGTTGTCCACATATAGACCACATGTAGACCATATTTTTGTGAAATCTTTGGAGATTGAAAACCCATGATAAAAGAGTGTTGCACGTACATGCGCCAAACTCCGAAAATATCGCGATGTCGTGCTTAAAAGATACATTTATTTCAATAGACAATTATTCCAGAGTATACATATGATCTATATTCTAATTACTATGGACTATTCGATACAGGCACATACAGTGTACACGCACATGTAGCCTCCATCTACCAACATGATACGAAATTTTAAAGGACCTCTCACAATCACCATATGCGATATATAAAAAAAAACAGAAAAATAACATTATTACTCGAATTGCAAAATGAAACCCATCACAATGTCAGACTTGCTGCGATCTGGGCCGCCGTGTCTTGTGACAGTCACTGTATTGGACGAGAATAACAGGGCAAATTTCGACGGCGAAGCCAAAATGTCAAAAGTCATTTCTGGTGCGCTTGACATTTCGCTGTCCGAGACCAGTCATTAATCAGGTCGTGTAAGCACAGCTTGCGGCCAGATATTGCCGACTCATGCACAGCGGCGCGCACTTGACACGGTAGCTTTTTTGCTATTTAGTCCAAAAAACTGCACGATGAACGTTTTTTAGGCCTTAATCTAGCGCTGCAGACAAGCGTGTTTTATTCTCGCATGAAATCTTCATAAATCGTAATTAAAAGATAAGCGGCAAAATGACGTAACAGCTCCATTGACTGCTGCTGCGCGCCTATGCTCGCAGCAGCAGAAGTCATTATTGTATCGTGACGTTAGCTCGCCGCTTCTATTTTAATAACAAACTTTGTGAATATGATGCAAACAATGAAAGTGCTTTGAGGGGCATTGTTGTGCCGCTTATGGGGGACATTTGGGAGCCGTTTGAAACAGGTCAGTCCAAACCACCTCCCGACCCCATCGCAAGTTCTGCAGGCAAATAAAAAAGAACGGCCTGCCCCAGTCCCCCAATTAGAAAAACCTTGTTTCACCCGTAGAAGAAGCATACATGAAATGCATCGGTAGAGCCCTTCCAGCAAGTATCCAGATTTGCACTGGCAGGTATATCCACCGTAAGTGTTGGTGCACAACTGCGTACAGAGACTCGTTCCCAACTTGCACTCGTCAACATCTGAGCACAATATGAGAAAATAAAGTGCACATTTTGCTTTTATGTCACGCGCTTGCTGACGAAATAAGATGAAATAAATTAAATTAATTTAACCTTTTCCAATTCCTGCCAAGAAATTTGGATAAGACCCTGGAGTTAAGTGTGAAATATTTGCAAATTGGTCGCATCTGAATACTGTTTTTATTTAACTGGAGTTCTGCGGTTTTATCATTTGACAAAGACAGCGTGACTGAGCATCATAACTCGCCCTGAAAGTTCTATTTTACACTAACACCGTTAACTCGCTGAGTTTAAACGAATGATGTGAGAGATATTACATTAGAACTAGGTTTTATTTTATATCACAGCGAGGCGCTGTGGTGTAGTGGTTAAGGCGTCGGACGTGAGTCTTAGAGATCTGGGTTCAAGTTCCCGCTTCGGCTACAGCACGAAATCATGGCGTTACAGGCCCTTCAGCAAGGCTGTTAAACACACAAGCGCCGCTACCCACCGTGCCAGATGATTATTTATTTGGTTGACGTCAGGTCATTCGGCAGTAAAAACCCAGCTCCAGCAGTCCTCATCAGGGCGCCAAAAGTCTAAACCCGTGTGAATTTAACCATGGACATTATCAGAACAGACGACAAAGGCAATTAGTTTTATTTCATTGTCTGATTTATGCAATTTTCTTCATATAACTATAACGTACATTTACATATTGCTAGCAGGCCGAAAAATCATATCTTACGAAAAAGAGAAATTCATCTCCCTTTAAAGAATTGACAAAAGCAACGGGTGGGGCCCATTGGCAACTGTCAGCTTACTACAGAACGAAGAATAATTGCAAACTCCCAGAAACACGCGACTGGAGACTGTGTAGCGTTTGGGATGGAAAAATGAATTGAACCCCAGAGGCACCGGAAAAGTTTAGATTAATAGTATATCGATGCTGCGGCTCAAAACTGAAAATACAAAATCTATTGCAGCGTACATCCGGAGCGATTTTTCCGGAGCGATCCGGAGCGATCGTACATCCGGAGATTTAAGAACTAAATAACGAGTGGGGGTATGAGGACATTCGACTTCCTTTTTGAAATAAAAAGTATGTATCGCAGTAGGTCAAGGAATTTTAAGATATGCCTAGTGAGGAATATTTAATTCTAAAATAATCTGCCAAAAATCAAAAATCTTTTTCACAAGCGCTAATACTTTTAGGCCAAGTTGTTCAATAGGGAGTTATTTGAACCATAGTTGAACAATCCAGGATTGTTTGAATAACTCCCCAATATTGGCGTCTTATTCAAACAATCCTGGATCAAATTTGCGCGATCTGATTGGATCGTGACGTAATTTTTGTTCTGAGATTATTTAAAACCAAATAACTCCTTATTGAACAACTGGGCCTTAATCATGATAGGTTAATCACTCGTGCCCGGCATGTAGATTATATAGATCTCTAAGACTAATTCATCACTAAGATCCTTTCCTAAGATCCTTTCCTAAGATATCCTTTCCACGATGCATATTTTGCATGCAACTTTTCATGCAAATTTGCATGCAACCATGCTATGAGTTACAACGTAAAATGTCCTTAACTGGGACCCTTAACCTGATTAACTTAACTTTCATGCAAGCCGTGCATGAAATCCAGTCAAGGAACAAGCCGTGCATAAAACCCAGTTAAGGAAATCGTTGTCATGACAACGGTCGTCCGTCCGCCTTAACACGGTTGCATGCAAAATTGTATGCAATTTCATGCAAAATATGCATGGTTCAAAGAGACCCTACGACAGTTTAACATAACACAGTGCAAAATAGCATACATTTAACAACTATGCTAAATTAGCCTCTGGTAATCTGCCTGGATATGACTCCGAGCTAGCGATTAATTTATTTGTCGCTATAGGCCTACAATAGTTTAAGCCAGTAATGTCAAAGTGATGTCGGCCCGTGGGCCAAATGCGGCCCGAGGCCCCCCAAAGTGCGGCCCGCCCGAGGGTCGAAATTTTTGCATTGGTGGAGGCCCGCGACCTCCAAAAGTGCGGCCTGCGAGAGGGTTGAAGCGGCCCGCGACCCCCGAGCGTCAATTTTTAGCATTTTTTGTATTGTAAGCGGCTCGCGACCCCTGAAAGTGCGGGCTGTTTGATGCTCATGCGACCCCCAGCTCGTGAGGTTGAACTAGAGAAGAAAATGTAGCCCGGCCCGCCGCTATCGAACGGGGCCGCCAAGGGCCACCAGATGCGGCCCGCCTGCTAAAAAGATTTGATACCACTGGTTTAAGCCATTATTTGACTATTTATTTATTTATTGCAGATATGCTCTGTCACTCTGGCGCATACATTTTGACTTGATTCGCTCTCGTCAAATTCAACGATACATATACAAACTGTGAACTACAAAAATTATTAGTCCACAAACTCGGACGAATTTCAAACCCTAATAATGTTATTGAACAGCCTAATGTTACACCGGTGAGAGGCCATAAGTCAGACGTCTAAAATTGATGCGAGCAAGCTCTATATGCAGGTTACGTTTTGTGCACGTACCATTGTACGATTGTACCAGTGATCGATGATGCCACTGGACGCGTGGCTTCTATGGACTAATGACTAATTACACTCAAATCTGTCTTCAAATTGACTCTCGAAAAGGGCCTGAGAAAACAATTTGTCCGAAGGAAATATATCGTCAGTGAAGTGCATGTAAATCATCATAGTTTTCAACGCAGGGTTGACAGTGCGGCGCTAATGGCGACAGCTGCCATCTGTCGTGTAAAACTGTGAACAATGTACGTGTAGCAGTAGGCCTATTGCAGAGCCCGCTTCGATGGTGGCAGGATGGTCAAATGTTATCCCAAGAAAAAAAAATTGCGACATAATGCTCAACTGCAAAATATTGACAACGTTGTTATTCGAGACTCTGTACGGACTGCTTGCTTGCTCTGTATAATGTATACTGTAAGCCATTTTTACATTGACCACTTTATGCCACTTACTATATGCCACTTACTATGATATTCAGATACTGACTATCTGCATAAAGTATTATTAGATTTGAAAAAGAAAGTTTTCAACCTTGCAAACCTTGCAAAATGCACCTGACATCACGATCCGTTTACATATAATTAAACAAAGTAAAACAGAAGAAACAGAATCTACCGTTCACAATAGTTTTGATCCAATCATAGAACAGCGCCACGCTCGTGTAATAAATAAACCAAACGCATTTAATAGTGTTTAATGTTTATATAAACAAAGTAAAAAAAGAAGAAGAAGCAAACACACTCTACCGTCAACAATAGTTTTGATCCACTCATAAAACAGCGGCACTCTCGTGTAGACCCCGGGCTTGTTCGGAAGGCCGCATCCCGCTCCAATGCTCGTTATGCCAAACACCCACCAGCGCCCCTCCACGAAGCCGACCAGGGGCCCCCCAGAGTCACCTTGGCAGGTGTCCGCCCCCCCCGCCGCCACACCGGCACAAATAGTCGTGTTGGAGATGGTGTTTCCGTAGATGGAGTGGCACAAGGAGTCGGACACGATGGGAAGTACGACTTCCATCAGCGTGTCGCTGTAGTTGCCGAGGACTGGAAAAAAACAAGCGCTTGTAGGAGTAGATGTCTTGTACAAATACCACGCCCACTTTATGTAATTTTGACTTCATGTAACCTTGACTTAATGTAACTTTGACTTCATATAACCTTGACTTAATGTAACTTTGACTTAAGGTAACTTTGACTTAATGCAACTTTGACTTAATGTAATTTTGACTTCATGCAACCTTGACTTAATGTAACTTTGACTTACTGCAACTCAGTGTGAAGTTGAAAAATCTTGACAATCTTGCCAACCAAACCCTAACCACAGTCCATACCTAACTCTAACCCAGCCCTGCCCTTGACTCTAGGTTGCTAACCAAAACGAGCCCCCACCCCATATTTCAAAATTGAATAATCTCGCGCGGATGACTGATAGTTGCGTTATACAGGAGTGGGGGTGTTATGCGCACAGGGTAGCTACAATTTACTTCTGCAGCAGCTTTTGAAAAGGGAGTGATTTGAATTTCGCAGACCCCCCAGGGGGGGTTTAACCTCCCTAGTTTTTGTTGGACACCCCCCCAAAGGCTGACCCCCAGGGGGGGTGTAATAGTATAACCTCCCCCCCCGGTTTTTTTGCTGGAGACCCCCAAAGGCTGACCCCCCAGGGGGGGTGTAATACAGCCCCGCACGAGGGGTATTTGGATTTTATAAATGCTGCGCCCTTGGATAAAAATGTAGATTATAGACAACAACGGGAGAAGTTGCAGTACTGTTATCAATGGTCTCAAAAATATTTCTGCTAGCAACCCCCCCCCCTCCCCGGGTCATAAGTTTTGTGCTAATGATAAAATGTTCTAAGGACAAAGAGTGAACCAGAAATTACACTTCCCCCTGAAAATTTCTACACCCCCCCGGGAAAAAATCCTGCGAAAAACACTGATTTAGGCCTGAACGTTGACAAACAACAACCAATCAGAAATCGTGATACCTACCTCAACGGTACTGCTTTGCATGGACTCTGTAGGCGGTTGGCGCCGAATTACAAATACTTGTTCAAATTTTGTTATTTTATGGTTTCTTTCAAGCCTCCCTTCTTTTGGTAATTGAAGTCTGTAAAAATTGTGCATTTTGTTAAAAAATTTATAGGAGGAGTTAAGAATATAACTCGCCAAAGAATATACTCGAAGAATGAAACAAAAGAGAAATGAAGAATGAACTCGCCGTACATAACTCACGCCCCTGTCGTCAGTTATGTATGGGAACCAAGTTTCCGTCCGCACGCCCCCGCCCCCCCCCCCCCGGGGGCGAGTTTTGTACGGCGAGAAAAAATTGTCCCGGGGGCTTAAGTCTTCATGAGCAATCTAAGCTGCGCGTGAGCGCGGCCTCGCGCGTATACCAGAGACCCCGCACACAAAAAATAAAATGCCAAAAATTTGAGCCGTCGACAAATACACTGCAACGTAAAACAAAAAATTAAGCCAACTGTAACTTTGAAAATTATACGTTTTATTCTCCATGTTTCATAATGCAATACCAATCCAATAGTCAAACTAGTTAACATTCCTGAAGAATTCATTCTCTTCATATAAAATCGTCACAAAAAAATGCGTGAGAAAAAATTAGAAAGCGCAGAAAAAGTCGCACAAGACTAAAAAAAAGTGTGCACTCAACTCATTCTAACTTTTGGTCCCAGAACTAGGGAACATTGTTCATAAGCCAACCCTGTTGTGGAGGACTAGAAGCGCTACTGACCCGACGTCTTGCCCCATCCTGTCGCCACGAGCGTTGTATCGTTCCCAAGATCATCGACGAGGGGCAGGCAGGCCGCCGACACGTTCCTCCCGAACACGGCGGGGGTGGAGAGGTGAATGAGCGCTATGTCGTCCTCCCACGCAGTCCCCTGCCCCGTGTAGGAGGGGTTCACAACCATCGTGTCGATCTGGTACACCTGCCCGTCACCCTCCTGAGTGCGGTTGTCGCAGCCGACGAGGACTTGGAAGAGGGACGACGGTGAGCCATATCTGAGATTATAACCCAGCAGATCGGGGAACAAGGAATAGACTTGCAGCACAGAGCTCCCCGGGCGAGTCGTAAAAGTCGACGAAATAGGGGGGAGCGGTTCTGTGGCGGACACAGAATCGGACTGTAATAAGCTTAGTCTTCGCTACTATACGCACAGTCCTTAAACTACAACCCCTATCACCAGTCGAATCTGAAAGAATCGCGCGGTTGTAGAAAGAAGAAAAATGGTAAGAGTTTTATAACGTCAAAGTTAAAAAATATATGTAGACAGCTAATATAATATAATTTTCTTTATTCGTCACTTACATGTACACAGGAACACAAAATGCAACAATCAAAAAAGGAAAAAATAACCAAAAGCAGAAGAACAGCGATGCTAGAAAAATAGTGGAATAATGCAAAAACTGTAGGCCTACATGTATGCATTATATGCCTACCAAAGCGATCCAACAACAATAATCACGATAAATGACAATGTCCTACAAATAGACCAAGTCTGTTACGGATAGCATCAAAATTTTCTGTTGACACCCTCGCCCCCCCCCCCCCCTGTCGTAACCGGTACA
>JAQIWG010004021.1:0-16772 GCA_034695025.1 Chamaedrilus cognettii | reverse complement strand
CGATAAAATTTTCAAAATTTTATCGAACAGTTTTTATTTTGTCCGGTGGGCTCAAACTTTTGAGCAATACTGTACATCTGGGATATAAAAGCTTGAAGTGTTCAGTGTTATAGTCCTGGTGAAAATGTTTCGTTTTTTGTTTTTTATTTTTTATTTTTGTAGTGTAACTCAACAAAAGTCTACATACAGTCCGGTTATGTGCAAGAGTGCCGGCACAGAACCGCTCCCCCTTCTTTAGTCGCCTTTTACGACGCGCCCGGGGAGCCCTGGGCTGCAAGCCAATTCTTTGTTTCTCGGCCTGCAGGGTGTGGTAAAAATGTGGGTAGACTGAGTGTTGCCAAGATAAAACACCTTTTTCTTTTCATCAAAAAGTTGCAAGCCGGGTGGGAGGAGGGGGGGGTGCTGACGAAACTTTTTAAGGGCGTCCTTAATACATCATTAGTTTTGCTGCATTATAGTGAAGAAAATTGATGAAAAAGGCTTCAAAGTAGCGCCATGCCAGACAAGACGAGCCTCATCGAGGCTCGCTGCGTGTCTAGGCGGCTGAAGTGGATGCTTTGCTAAACAAAGTCGGAAAGTCACAAAGTCACAAAGTCACAAAGTCGCAAAGTCGCAAAGTGTATTTTAACTAAAATATCCGACTAGGGGTTAACAGTGCTTGTTCATTTTTCAAACCATCCTTGTCAGTGCTTATCCATTTGAAAGTTTTTCTTATCACTTTTTCATTTCCGTGCGTCTCACGCCCGGGAGGGGGAGAGGGGGTGCCGACAGTCGTTCTATAAATGTATATCATTGTTATGTTCAGCTGTTGAAAGCCAACGATCCGCTTTATATTCTCTATTTCCTTGTTGTTCTATAAATCTAATTGTTGTTCACAGGTGTTGAAGGCCAACGGCCCGCTCTATATTCTCTACTTCCTCGTTGTCGTGTTCCTCGGGTCCTATTTCCTCGTCAATCTCATCCTCGCCATAGTCGTAATGTCATACGAGGAATGCGAGCGTCAAGAGGAGGTCAGTGGCCCGTTTCTCAAAACTTCCTTAACTTTAAGCCTAAACATTATCCTAAATCAGATTTGAATTTGTTTTTTATGGTTGCCGACCGCCATGACGTCATCATTTGGTTTAGAGCGCGTGGCGGAGCGGAGTTTAAAATAACAAACAAAAAAATTTGCCTAAGATTTTCTTATGAACTTCTTACGATTAAAATTTGCCTAAGATATTTTGAGAAATAGGCCCCAGATCTATAGCAAGAAATAGATCCGAGCCAAATCATTATAATTTTTACATCAATGGCGTAACTTTAAAGGAAAAGGAGGGGTGACTAAGTGACAAGGCCCTAATGTACTGTAGTTAACACAAAATGTTGGTTGCTCTATTTATTCAGGTCATGCTCGGGCCGAGCCCCGACCCTGAACCGGACGATGATGATACAGGGGCCCCTGGTGCGCCTGGACCCCCTTCGAGGGGACTCCTTGCCCTCTCCTCCTCCTTATTGACCCTCGTTTCCATAACCGACGCCGTCGCCTCCATACCTCGTTCCTCTCAGCGAAGTCTGGCGTCCCTTCCGGTAGCTCCCGGAACGTCCCTTTGCGAGCTTCCGGAAACTTCTGAAAGCGCGAATGTGATTCGACGAGGGAAAGCAACGGCCCCAGTTCGCTGCCACTCCCTTCCTGTTGATGGAGAAAAGGCTTCCGATACTTTATTGGCTGACGCGAATGGGCGCCCGAATTCTGGACGTTATTTTGGAACCGCCGGAACGCAGGGGGTAATCGGGATATTGAAGGATTCGGGGGGAAGTAGGGGGGATTCTGGTAAGGGGGCGGAGAGGAAGGGCGGTCGGAGGGTTACTTGTTCCCTGACGGAAGAGTCGGATCTGGAGAAGGGTGGTGGAACTGGGAAAGTGTCGGTAGAGGATAAGGATATGGTGGATTCGTTCGGTGCGGCGGGGGACCATGTCGATGTCAACGGTGAAAAATTTGATTGAAATTAAATTGATTTAATATGGATTAAAAAAATATTTACAGGAGACAATAAAATCATCTGGCCTCATGCATCTCTCTATCTTTTAAAGAAAATATACGGTACAATTTTCCAATTTTTGTTACTTCTTACGTCAGATGGTCGATGATTGACCAGCCAACATTATTGAGCATGGCTTGAAACAGTGCAAAGTAAAGCACCTGCAAAAACTTCACTGATCAGTGGATCGCTGACATAATTACGCCCTTAACTATGTAACAGGTAATCCTGATTTTTTTTCACACGTTATTCCAAGTAAAAATGGATATGATTTTTTCAGGAGACGTTGAGACGGCCCCCGCCTCATCACCAAGGGATACTTTCCCTGACGCCCCTAAGGGAGCCTGTCGCCGTTGCGCCGCGTGCTTCGGGCGCGCCTGGTTTCGGTTCTCGTCCGTCGTCCACGCGTTCATCACTGACGCTTTCGTCGAACTGTTCATCACGCTCTGCATCCTGACGAACACAGTCGGCATGGCGCTGGATCACGAGAATCAGAGCGATCTTCACGCTTACGTTCTGCTGATGGCCAACTACGTAAGTAGTCTGCTGGTGATTTTCTCCCTGAGTTAATTTTTCCCGCTTTCAAAATAATTTCTGTGCTTTTGCTTCTTTCATATTTATTGCTTCAGTACAACTTATTTTATGACAATGCTTGGCGCTTTATGACAACGTACAACTCAATAAGTACAAATCAGTGAAATAATGAGGCTCAACCAAAAAGGGATGAAACTTTTGAAAAGGCTTTAGCCTGTGGTGCTTGACCCTGATAGTATATGAATAAGGTTGGCTTTAACCTTGGTTAAGCAATGGGTCGGCGATATGGCCCGCTACGCCCACCGGCTGGGAAATTTAATTAGAATTTTTATATTTAAATGTGGACCCGGATGTGTTCACGTTCATATTTACTGCAGTGCTCAAGATCATATTTTGTAAAATATCAATTACCGTACCGTTTTGCTTAAGATTAGAATGATAACGCGAATTAGTAAAATTATGCATTTCATAGTGTGAGTTTCCACATATATTCCGGATTTCTTCTTACTATATAATTACTATTAACCAAAGAGAAAAACTGCTGCAGGTGTTCACGTTTATCTTCACCGCCGAGGCGGTGTTGAAGATCATAGCTCTCGGTCCGAGACGTTACCTCAGGGTTCGCTGGAACTGCTTTGACGTTCTCATCGTCGCTCTAAGCATGATGGACCTCCTGTTAGCTGGTGTCAAGGGCCTCAGTATCATTCGCTCCTTTAGGCTGGTCAGACGACATTAATTTAATCATCTAAAATTAATCTCTTTTTTCATCATTTATTAATCGGTCAGACTTCCCATTGACAGTCTTTGATTACTTCTGACCCGTAGACCTATGCTTGTTTAAAGGCCTCCCTTAAAAATGAGGAATATTATTACGAATATTAACAATAATTGTAATTTTTTCTAATGCTGCCTCTGACAATCTCCTCTTTGTATGCCGTTGAGCTTGGACGAGTTCCTTTCTAGTTTTATAGTGGTGAAAATTATTTGCATATACAGTAGTATGATTGAACGTAGCACACTTAAAGCATAAAATAAGTACTACTGACGCAGCACTTATATTGCAGTATAAAGGTAATGTAAACAATATTAACTACAAAGTGTTACTGCTCAGCTGCGTATCTTCAAGCTGGCGAGGTCCTGGTACACGCTCAACTTCCTCATCTGTTCCATCGGACGCACGATGGGCGCGCTCGGCAACCTTTGCTTCGTCGTCCTTTTTGTTATGTTCATCTTCGCTGTGCTCGGCATGCAGCTGTTCGACCACAGCGCAATGGACCAGCCTTCCCTCGTCGAACTCGTGTCCGCGCTGATACGTGACGTCATGGGGGACGATGACGTCATCAGGGGCGGTGGTGATGTCAGCGGCGGGGTGGGGGCGGGGACCGGAAATGCTTCTCAAGCAAGTAAGAAGAAACTAACTGGCCGCCTATCATTTTCGTATGATTCGTTAATGTCTATATTATCACACAGGTTTAGACGTTTGCACCCTGATGAGGACTGCTGGAGCTGGGTTTTTATGGCCGGATGCCCTTCCTGACGCCAATTATATATAGTTATCTGGCACTGGGTTAGCAACTAAACGTGTGTTTAACAGCCTTGCTGAAGGGCCTGTAACGCATGGTTTCATAGTTTCCGGCGCTGGGACATGAACCCTGGTCTCATGGGTCTTGGTCTAATGGACAAATGTTTTTTTAAACCAATCAATAGGCCTACGATTATGCAAACCACATTATTTCCTCTGCTGCGCACCGCAGATACCCATGATGTCACAACCACATCTACAAACCTCCTCATTTCAACCGTAACTGACGTCATCAATTTGACCGTCAGTGACGTCATCAACGGAATGAAAAGCGACGTGAAAATGTGGCCGAACATGCCGCGGTGGAATTTCAAGAACTTCTATCACTCCCTGCTGCTGGTGTTCCGTGTGCTGTGTGGGGAGTGGATCGAGCCGCTGTGGGACTGCATGGACGACTTCGGCTACCCCTGCCTCCCGTTCTTCATCACCGTCTACGTCATCGGCAATCTGCTCGTCTGTATCTGCTCCTTCTTTGTAGTCGTATATTTGACTTTAGGCTGGTCAGAAAGGCCTATAGGCCTTTGGCCTATAGGCCTTTATAGATATATAGGCCTATATATAGAAAGGCCTATTGGCCTATAGTCAAATTTTAGATTGCGGTTTTGGGTCCATTTTTGGTTTAATTTCTGGCTCAGGTTTTAGAGGAAGTGCATTCCGCGTGGCACCCGTTGACAAAATAGGAAACTTTTGTCAATGTTGAACGTACAGTAATGGAGTCGTTCATAGCTGCCCCGATTACTATTTGCTAACCCCCCCCTTTAACATTTTTTCCGCACAAATAATTCAGCCCTGCCAATGAGATTATTAAAAAAATTTAACGTCCTGTTTTCCGCCCGCAGGTGTTGAATCTGTTTCTGGCTCTGCTCCTGAGTTCGTTCAGCAGCGAGACCCTTGCTGGGGGGGGGCCTCCAACCACCGCTACCTCCGTCCTGGAAGCGGGGGGTAGGAGTTCCTCCGCCCCCGAGACCGAACCTTCTACGGCCGCAGGTTATTTCCACGGCATGAACACGAGGCTACGTTTCCATTTGCTTTATTTTAGTTTATTTTATTTTAGCAGCTTTCCGGAATCCTTGCGGATTATTTAATGGAGTTGAAATGGTGCAACGAAAAGTTGCTAGGATTGTCTTAAACGTGAGCGCTTTTTATTTATATAATTTAAAATTATATCGCCTGCGATGAAGTAAAGCAGACAGCGGGTGTCCATGGCTGCAAATTGCCTACCCCTGCGCAGGCGAGGAATAGGGTCACAAACGTGCGCACGTGCGGCCCCAATAAGCTTGCGTTACAATAAGCTTGCCATGTTAAACTTCTCCCGGTGTTACACTTAACCAGCATATTAGACTATATTAGTGAAATTAGTAATCTTAATTGACGAAGCGTTGCGGCCGAGTGGTCTAAGTCGCGGAGCTCGAATTACGGATTCGACAGCGCGTCGGTTTGAATCCTGGCCGCGGCAAAGATTTCTAGTCACTTTGCGCGCCCCTTGCAAAGGTTGTTTAAATTCGTCAGCCCTGCAAATAATCATCCATTAGGGTGGAGTGCAGTAGTGAAGTTGATGAAGTTAATTTGTCTTAAGCAATCAATGCGAATGCGTGCACATGTATGAAGCTAAGCCTCGCGTCGTTTTCCAGCCGCTGGCGCCGAGGAGGGCGAGGACAAGCTCCAGGAGGCGATGGAAAGGATCGCGCGCTGTATGACCTACATCTCAGTCAGACTGCGTCACGCCATCAGGTCATCTGCTTGTATTCAATCTAACTCCCTCTTCTAATTTGGCATTTAGTATGATCGTGTGATTTCCCATGAATTCTAAATAGATCCTTTAATTTTAAGTTTCGTTTAACACGCATTGCTGGCTAGTTTAGGCGTTGTTTTTAAAATTGATTTGATTTGCGACTTTGCAACCTACTTTGCAACTTTGCAACTGTGCGACTTTGTGACTCTTAGTCGGATATTTAAGTTAAAATGCATTCGCAAGATGGCGCTATTTTGAAGCATTTTTCATCGTTTTTCTTCAGTATAATGCAGCAAAACCAATGAGGTGTTAAACATCAATGTCACGTGCCGTAGGTCGCGCTACCGACGCCTGCGGTCAGCCCTACTCTCTCGCTGCTGCTGCTGCTGCTGCTGCTGCTGCTGCTGCTGCCGCCGCGGAAATGTCCCCCGGAAGGGAGGGGAGGGGAAGGCAAGGGGTGGTTGCGTGTCGGTCGCGATACGTTTGGAGGGCAGGGAAGGGGAAGAGGGAAAGATGGAGAGGGATTTCACTGCAGAGACGGCGGATGAGAGTTCCATAGCATCAAGGATAACAAGCCGGGCGTCGTCGGAAGAGAAATCGGTGAGAATTATCAAACAAAGTTTAATAAGTTATTTCAGCGAATGAAAAAATGTATTCCGCGCTTTGCAATGTCAAATGCAAGGCAAATAGTAAGTGTAGAATTAACGCTTGGTGAAACTTTGAGTACAAAATTTGTTAATTTTTTTATTAAACTGACCCATTTGCGTAGAACTTTATTCGCCGCGTGAGTAGTTGAAATAAGAAAGTTATCGCTGGATCTTTGGCCCACCGATAAAATATCCATTTTTATTATTGGTGGGCTGAAGGTCCAGCGATGACAGTGTCTGTTTTGTTACTGTTTTTGTGGCCGAAAAAGTTCATCATAACTGGGTTATTTTGATGAAAAAAAAATTAAAATAAAGATTCGAGATGCTTTATTGAAATCCAAAATATAATAGAAGCTAAATTAACGCAAGCGAGTACAATTAAAATTGTTTCAATTAAAAATTAATTTTAAATGCTACTTAAATTCCTCTTTATCCTATTCACAATACTTTGGATGAGAGATAATACTAAATTTGCTTCAAAAGGTGCAGTATATGAAGCGTTAAACACTACAATTATTTTATTATTTCTTGCAGATCGAAACTCCGCCTGCGCTGAAGACAGACACGAACCCCTTCTACCGAATCTACTACGACACCGAGAGCAAGCCCTCTTCCACCGTGACCCCGGCAACGATGACGTCACTTTCGCCCTCTCCCAGCCAACAGCTTACCCATGACGTCGCCATCCAATCAGATTCTCTGCCCCAATCGGATCCAGCGCGTGAGAATCAGATTTCTATCTCGGATATCAATTCAGAGCCTTTGATAAGTTTTTCACCTGCCATTACTAAATCAGAGCCCGAGATAAGTTTGTCCCCCCCAATTCCTTTATCGTGCGTGGCGCCACCTCTTGCCTCCATGATGCTCCAGAGAAGATTCACCCCTCGGAGGGGGGAGCACGCGGAGGGGGGGGCAATTGTGCGAAAATATTCGCTGAAGGAAGCGGAGAAGGATGCGAAAAGAAGATACGCAGAGGAACGGAGGATGCTGTTCAGGCTGGCGCGGCTGAGGTCAAAGTCGCTGTCACAGCCTACGTCAAGAAGGTAAGCCTATCAAGCATTTTCTTCTTCTTCTAGTTCTTTCCCCTATCGTATTGCTGACGTTTTAGCGCCCTCATAGCGTAGCAAGTGTCGCCACGCATGTTTTATCAGGGGTAAACGTAACATTGGTATAACCAAGGTTAAGTTTTGCCCCGATGAAACAAGTGTAGCGTTACTTCTGTTTCCTCTAAAACACACATAGCGCCTTTAAAAACTGCGTAGGCCTACACCAACGTAGTCGGTTTTCATTCGTAACAATACGCCTGCCGCACACCGGCAATTATGAAGCCATGCGTTACAGGAACGTCATCAAGGCTGTTAAACACAAGTGTCGCTAGCTAATAATCATTGTCCAGGGTAATTTGGTATTCTGGTTGGCAACGGGAAGAGCATCGGGCCTTAAGAACCCAGCTTCAATTAAACATGTAGTGTTAACGTGGGCACGGCGTTACCGGCCTGCCCCTTAGGACTTTAGATGGATGTCAAAAACAATGATTTATTATCTTAGTTAGATTATTTTAGTTATATTATTTTTTATACAGGTGGTTTTGTGTCTGCAGATTCCCTGTGGACGTCAAGGAGGTGGTGGTTATCTACGGCAAGTTGCCTGCCGATTGTTGTCCCAAGGTCTGCCGCTGGAAGCACACCTGCTGGAGGGCCTTCCAGCATACGGGACTCGGGAAGAGATGGTGGAACTTGAGGTATAATGGTAGGATTCGAGTCTTTATGGCCGCGGAGGCGGCGGTTAATTGAGGAGTTATTTATCAGTTAAAGGGAGAGCGATTGTTCGATGAATTATTATCAATTAAAGGGGGACGATTATTTGATAAAGTGTTTATAACTGAGTTGTGGATAATTAGATGAATTATTTATCAATGAATGGGAGAGAATTTTTGGATCAATCAGTTGCTACATTTCTTTAAAAGACTTGTCACCATGTAACCAAAGCATGAATAAATAACGATTAACGATCAGGATCCAGTCCGAGGTGACTCCAGTAGCCTAAGCACATCAAGCAATATTTGAAAAATCTTTCACTCTTTTGAAACGTTTATGATATAGATAGCATTAAATTTTCGCTACATTGCTTTTGGTAATTTTGTTGCAGGTGCTATGTGGATCGGTTGGTTGACCACGCCTGGTTTCAAAACTTCATTCTCTTCACGATACTCGCCAGCAGCTTCACTCTGGTCACGCTGTTTTCCTGCGCTTATGATAAATTTGATATAAAATTCTAATAGTTGCCGAGGGTTTCGTAGGGGCGTTAAGTTCATAGTGAAATTATTGTTTCTCGTTTTCCTTAACTGTGTGTTTCATCATTTGTACCATGCTCTTAAATTTAAACCACATCATTGTTAAAGCTGTTACTATGTGTCTCTTTCTGTAGTGCACTGCCAAACGGCAGGTCCCTGACATCCAACCTCTCCACATCTGACGGTCCTATGCCATTCTCTTAACGTTTCCATACGATTTTCTCTCCGACAATTCATCTATCATCTCTATTCTTTTTCTTCCATCCCATATTCAGACCACTGATGCCGCTGCTAGGGATATATCACTAGATTTAGGGATGTTTTTATCATTGAGGGATTTGATTTCTACCGGAGTCGCCAGATATCTGGGCATTTTTAAGATAAAATGGAGCATTTTATAACGGGAGCCGGGGATGTTTTTGTCAAGAAATTCAATCTTGGAATATTTTTTGCTGAGATACCCAGAATCTAGGGATATTCCTCTTTGACCCAATGGTATCACTGGTTCAGACACTGGAGGACATCTATTTCTCGGAGAAGCCCCAGCTGCAGGCCGTGCTGCGTCAGCTCGACAAGATCTTCACGGTCATCTTTGTGCTTGAGATGCTCCTCATGTGGGTGGCGTACGGACTCAAGCGATACTTCACCGACGGCTGGTGTTTACTTGACTGTCTCGTCGTCATTGTAAGTTTTTTTTGTTTTTTTTCTTTATTGCTTCTTTTTCTTCAGTGCTCTGCCAAATGCCAGATCTCTGGTGTCCAAACCTTCCACCCTAGCCGATCTTCGACAAGTCTCTTCATCTCTGCATACTGTTCCTTCTCGGGCAGATCGTCTATTATACCAATACGTGCCCTTCCCGGTCCTTTCGTGCACTCCATTCTTCCCTCCGTCACCTCTGTCAACAAACCCTCTCCTCTCATTACATGTCCAATCCAGTTTTTCCTTCTTTTGACTATCATTTGATCATAGTTGTGTGCTGTGATTAACAAAATGTAGTATTAAATGCAATATTAAATAATTATTTAGTGCTTCAATTCAAGATTGCAGATATCAATCGTATGCATGTATTATTAATAGGATCAACTAAAGAGGGAACGCATTCTCTTGTTTCTCCCCCGATAGTAGAATGGGGATTGGCGCGCCTGAGCCCAGAGTAACTTGCCTGCATTTGTCGTAATTTTACCGCTAGTCGGATATTTTAATTTAAATGCATTTTGCGATTTAGAGACTTTGCGACTCTCAACTTTGAGACTTTGTCATCAGCACAAATTTTTTTGAGCAGTTCAATTCAGAACGGAACAGTTCAGGTCACAACGGAACAGTTCAGTTCAGAACACAACAGTTCAGTAACCCCTAGTCGGATATTTCAGTTGAAATGCATTAGCAAGATGGCGCTATTTTGAAGCGTTTTTCATCTTTTTTTTTCACTATGATGCAGCAAAACCAATGAGGTATTGAATATAAGAAGCAACGTGCCTTTTATTGCTTCAGACTTCACAGTAAATAAATATGATAAACTGTTTGAAATTTCCCTGTTCTCAATACAGGTGTCGCTGACCAGTTTCTTCCTGGAGATGAATTACCTTGGCTCGGGGACCAGGAACGGGTCAGGGGAGCTGGGGGCCCTCAAGAGCTTCAGGGCGCTCCGCCCCCTCAAGACTCTCTCCCGCTGGGAGGGCATGAGGGTAGGCTAAATTTTAGAGGCAAATTGTAACTAACTAACCTGCTTTTTTGTCATCAAATCTGATAATGTCCAAGTTTTTACACAGGTTTAGACGTTTGCGCCCAGATGACGACTACCGAAGCTGAGTTTTTACAGCCGGATGCCCTTCCTGACGCCAACAAAATAAGTAATTATTTGGCACGGGGTTAGTAGCTAGCACACTTGTGTGTTTAACAGCCTTGCTGAAGGGTGTGTAACGCATGGTTTCATAGTTGCCGGCGCGGGACTTGAAAGCTGGTCCTCTGGACTCAAAGTCCAATGCCTTAACTACTACACCACAGCACGTCGCTGTGATCAAATACTTTAAAGTATGGCTCAAAATATGATTTTATTCATTATTGTTTTTATTATCATTATTGATACTACATCGTGTAATTGCCACAGTATCTCTTATATAAATTCAGTTCGTTAACGTTTGTTTGGCGTGCTCAGGTCGTCGTGAACGCCCTCTTCAAGGCCATCCCCTCCATCTTCAACGTCCTGCTCGTCTGCCTCGTCTTCTGGCTCATATTCGCCATTCTCGGAGTCAACCTTTTCGGCGGATACTTCAGCCGGTGCGTGGCGTACCCACGTGACCCTGGCGAAGGCCCCGCCCCAGGAGGGGTCAGCACGGGGTCAGGGGTCAGCGCGGGATCGCTGAGCATGGTGGAATGTGAGAAAGCCAATCTGACGTGGTGGACGGAGCCGATTAACTTCGATAACGTTCAGGCGGCGTATCTGGCGCTGTTTCAAGTGGCAAGTGGTCGTTGCGAACTTTACCTTCTTTACGTTTTACTTTGTGTGCTCTCTATAGCATCTACCGCCAAAACGAACATAGCCGCGTATAACAATTAAATTTAACGTATACAAACAACTCATTCTTAGATCTTAATTTCGGACGGATCAAACTAAAAATATTGATGATAATAATGTTGAGTTTAACGTCCGTTTCGGCGTCCGAAAGAATGAAAATATAGATTCAAGCGCATTGGTTAGTCAGTTTATGTTTTCGATCTCGATCCAAATCATTTGTTTTCAAGCAACTTTGATAAAATTTTAGAGCAATCCAATTGTTCGGAAACAGCTAGTGTGATGAGTCTGATTTCTATATATTTTTTTTTGGCTGTTTAAAGACCGGGTGCTCTAGCGTAGCAACGAGTATTTCAGTTCCGTTCAGGGCCTCGGGGCCAAGCAAAGAACCGCTACCTCTTCTTTAGTGGCATTTACAACTCGCCCTGAGCGGTCTGGGCTGGAAACTTTTTGTTTTACGATTTTGCAAGAGGCGGCCGGCGCAGGTGCAATTACTTGATAGGTTGTTGGTTAAGTTGTGTTGCGTTTAATTGCAGGCGACTTTTGAGGGATGGATTGAGATAATGGAGCATGCCGCCGACTACGGAAGGGTGAGAATAATCACCTTACTTATTGTCCATTCAGTGCTTTATCGAAGGGGGGGGGGGGCTGAACGGGTTGATCCCCCCCATCTCAGTTTTCAACCCCATCACTCCAAAGAAAAAAACCTTGGCGGGTAAAGTGTGAATCTCTATCCCTACAACCCCTCATGTATATTGTCATTTTCAAATCTTCCCACTTCATTTTTTCTCGACCTTTTAGGTTTGTAGAAGCGACTGCTACTCAGAATATTACTGCTACATGCCTGCGCTGTTTTATCAGTTTTGTTTTTTAGGTTCATTAGTTTTGAATTTAATCAATTTCTGGTTCCAGTTTATTTGATTCTAAGTGTCAGTCATCGATCAAGTTCTTGTTTTATGTTCTTGGTTTCAGAGATACCAAGCTCCAGAGTTTGAGTGTCGCAGCGGCGTGTTGATCTACTTTGTGGCGTTCATAGTATTTGGATCTTTCTTCACCCTCAATCTGTTCGTCGGAGTCATCATCGACAACTTCAACACTCAGAAAAAACTAGTAAGCGTCCTGCTGCTCTTTTTAATTCTTTTTTTCGTTACCAAATTGTATTTAGTGAAGCGAGGCGCTGTAGTGCAGTGTTTAAGGCATCGGACAGAGAGTCCTGAGGATCTGGGTTCAAGTCCCCGCGCCGGCAACTATGAATGCACTACAGGCCTTTCAGCAAGGCAGTTAAACGCACAAGTATCATAGTTGATAATCATTGTCCAGGGTAATTTATTATTCTGGTTGGCGACAGGAAGGGCATCCGGCTGTAAAAACTCAGCTTCAATGTCAACGTCTATCCTGTGTTAACACGGACACGGCGTTACAGGCTTGTCTGTAGCGCATAAGAATGGACGTCAAAAACGATGATGAGGATTTTATTTTATTTTAAGAGACTGGGAAAATATGTAGTCTAAGTGAAAATTAGCTGATTCCTGATTGGTTGTCTGGCAGGCGGGCGGTAGCGTGGAGCTGCTGATGACAGCAGATCAACGCAAGTATTACGTCGCGATGAAGAAGCTCGGATCGAGGCAGATAATGAAGCCCGTACCGAAACCAAAGGTTACCTTAAGCATTTGCATTTGTTTTAATTTTAATTTTCCATTCTTTTCTTTTACGTCTTCTTTCCATCTTCCTACTTCTCCTTTTGCTGTCCTGTATAACGTGTGCCATTACACTTTCCGTTAGGGTGCTGGTGGCTTGAGAGTTTAAGGACCGTGTGTAGTAACGATGACTATTACAGTCTGGTTTTGTGCGAAGGGTCACATACAGACCGCTCCCCCTTTTTTGGTCGCCGTTTGTGACTCGCCCAAGGAGGGTTTTCGAAGCCATTCTTAACAGTCATTTTAAATTTTTCATTTCTTTTTTCATTTCATTCATTTCATTTCATTTCATTTCATTCATTTTTTCAGTTTTTAAACCATTTCTATCAATCATTAAAGATTTTGGAGGCCGTTCGTAACTTTACATATAGGCTTACTTACATCCCCCTACACCCCTCGTAGTAGAGGGTTATAGGGAGGGTGTTCCAACACTGATTTGTTTGGGGGAGTGTACCTCTCAAACTGGGAGGGGTGTAGGCTGGGTCTTGGGGCGGTGTAGATGTTGTTTTATTACCCTGTGTTGTTGTGTTTCAGATGGCTTTTCAGTTGATGTTCTATCGTCTGGTGAAGCACCGCGCCTTTGATGCTGGCGTCACGGTGGTAGTACTACTCAGCATGATCTCAATGTCCATTGAACACTACGGGTATATGATCTAACTTCGCTTAGGCCAACTGTTTATTATTCTGATTGGCGATAGGAAGGGCATCCGGCCATAAAAACCCTGCTCCAGCAGCCCTCGCCACGGCGCAAACCTCTAAACCATGAGACACTAACACAATGTTTTTTCTTTGCGTCGATGGAAACTGCCCTAGTGGCGAATAGAAGATTTATAGATAACGGCAGTTAGTTTGATTCTTTTCGATTCTCATATGCGCATGTACGTTGTCTGAATTATAGGCGACGGATAAAGGATAATGAAGTCTGATAATATTTATGCTCGTCAGACAATCGTACTACAACCTTTTTACCGTTATTACTAGTTTATCAACATATAATGTCTGACTTGAGACAGATTTCGTGTAAGCCTATTTCCCTTGTTAAGCCTATCTCTACTCCGAATAGCTACTCGTGATTATCGTGTTGGTTGCAGGCAGGATGCTGTTATCACGGATATCCTCAGTTCCGTTAATGACGCGTTTCTCGCAATCTTCGTCGTCGAGTGTCTCGTCAAGCTGATCGGTCTGCGCTGGAACTACTTCCGCCAGCCCTGGAATGTCTTCGACTTCATTGTCGTCCTCGGCTCTGTGATAGGTCTGTATCCTGGCTCAGTGATAGGTCTGTATCCTGGCTCAGTGATAGGTCTGTATCCTGGCTCAGTGATAGGTCAGTATCCTGGCTCAGTGATAGGTCAGTATCCTGGCTCAGTGATAGGTCAGTATCCTGGCTCAGTGATAGGTCAATATCCTGGCTCAGTGATAGGTCAGTATTCTGGCTCAGTGATAGGTATGTATCTTGGCAAAGTTTCAGTCTGTAACTGGGTTGAGTTATCAGTTTGCACCTTTGACATTAGTTCGTATCTTGGCTCAGTTAGCAATCGGTTACCCTTGCTTGGCAGTTATCAGTACATATCCTGGCTCAGCTATCGGTCAGTCCTGACTTATTTGTCTTCATTGCAAAATTTAAACTAAGCCCAGCTCCAGCGAACTGCTGGAGCTAAGTTTCATTAATTTTAAGTTTTGGTTTCACCAGATTGCAAACATCATAACCCTTGTGAAAACATGAACATTCACGAAATAGACAACAAAAAAGGTTCTAAGTTTTTCATTAGCCCTACAATTTTTCAACTGATCAATGTCGACAAGAAAAAAACGATTTTTTCCATTTTATTATTGTTGATGCACAAATTAGTTTGATTTAGGTCCGTTAGCGCTTATAATATAGAGCCCTGATGCTTATGCTTTGCAGAAATCCGCATACACTTATGCTTTGTGTTACTGCTTATCGCCGCATATACTTATGCTCTAAATGGATATGCTCATGCTTCTGCAGAAATCCCTCTCCTCAGTTTCTTCAAGGATCAGTTCAGAGTCTCTCCACAACTCTTCCGCATGGTTCGAGTGTTCCGCATTAGTCGCATCGTTCGCCTAGTCCGCTCCGCCAAGGGAATCCGGACCCTCCTTTTTTCCCTCGCCATCGCGCTGCCGGGTAAGTAGGCATTTACCCAGCATTTTTGAAATGGGGGGGGTGTCAGAAATTTTAGAAGAGTACCATGAAAAGCAGGGGCAACTGCAGCAATTTTAACTTAATAAACAGTAGCATTTGATGCAGGATTTAAATATGGGATGTATGGGGGTGCGAGAATTTCAGGGGGTGTCAGAAATTTCAGAGGATATGGTGACAAACAGGAGCAATTTTTTACATTTGAAACAAATTGGACTTGTTTGCCGACTGCCATGACGTCATCATTTAGTTTAGAGCGAATGGTGATGCGGTGTTCCAAATAACTAAAGCTAACATTTTCCTCCGATTTTCTTAAGAACTCCATAGGACTAAGGTTTGACTAGGATATTTGAGAAACAGCATGCTCATCAATGAATTGAATTGCTGCGCGCTTGTTACCAGCGCTGTTCAACATCGCGCTGCTCTTGTTCCTGATCACTTTCATCTACGCAGTCATCGGGATGTCGCTATTCATGCACGCCGAACGCAAGGCGGGGCTCGATGACGTCACTAACTTTGAGACGTTTGGCAGCAGCATGCTCGTCCTTCTGCAGACCGCCACGCTGGCCGGCTGGGACGGAGTCCTGACCGGCCTGACCACTCACGCTCTGGTGGGAACTGGATGTGTGTTTTTACTGAAAAACTTACAATTTTGACCGCATGTTATTTTTTCAGTTTTGCCTTTAAAAAATTTCCCCGTAATCTGAACGAAATATGACAGTTCAGGCCTCATTCTACTCGGCGGATTGATCGTGAATGTTGTGATATTTTGAGTCAAAATAACACAACAAGAATAAATTTGGTCAAGCCAGGCCGCTATTTTTTGTTGGATAAAAAAAAGCAAAAAAATAAAGATAAACGTCATGACGTCAGCACTTCAGCTTCTGATGCCCGACTAACTAATCTGTGAGGTCTATTATTTGCCAGGATTCCGAAGACGCCGATTCCAATTATGTGATTGGTGGAAACGCGGCTGCGACCTTGTACCTAGTTTCGTATCTGGTGATCGCGTCACTAGTAGTCATCAACATGTACATCGCGATCATACTGGAGAGCTTCAGCCAGGCCACTGAACAGGTCGGAGAGCCCCTTGACAGATACGATCAATGTATGATCTGTGATATTTGTTCCGCTTTTCTTTTTTGTAGACTTTTATTATGTAGAAAATAATTCGAATTTAAAAAGTGAATCAAAATATCATGTGTAATGCCGTCGACGCTGAACTGTAACACGTATCATATATGCATACATCCATATACATACATCCATATACATACATACATATACATACCTCCATATACATACATCCATATACATACATCCATATGCATACATACATATACATACATCCATATACATACATCCATATACATACATCCATATACATACATCCATATACATACATACATATACATACATCCATATACATACATCCATATACATACATACATATACATACATTCATATACATACATCCATACACATACATCCATATACATACATCTATATACATACATCCATATACATACATCCATATACATACATCCATATACATACATCCATATACATACATCCATATACATACATCCATATACA
>JAQIWG010004020.1:0-16775 GCA_034695025.1 Chamaedrilus cognettii | reverse complement strand
CTCCCCGCCGGCCTCTCCCCCCCCGCCCCCCACCATCATGAGCCCCTCCCTGTCGATGTCGGCCCCCGCGTCCATCAGCCGACGTATGAGCCTCACACTGTCCAGCGCGACGGCAATGAGCAGTGGCGTGGATGCCGGCACGGCATCCCCGTTGTGTGTCAAGGTCGTCGACTCGGCGTCGGGGTCAGCGCCGGCGAGCAGCAGCCGACGCACGAGCGCTGAGGGTGCGCAGGCTCGCACGGCGACGTGCAGGGCGCGCCAGCCCTCGGGGGTTGCGAGATTAGGGTCGGCGCCCCGCGACCTAGCACGACCCCCGGCGCAGGATATTTTGAAGGGGTTGATAATGCTGTCGTCGGATGGAGGATGCAGTGCTGCGAGGGATGGCTGAGAGGGTGAGCATTGGGGATTATCCACGAGAAGTTTTGGGTTTCCCGGGGGAAGTTTTGGGTTTTCCGGGGGAAGTTTAGGGCTTTCCATATGCAGGATTGAACGGTTGGAATCTGATTCCGCTCCGGCTGAAAGAGATTTTTCCATGGAATGTGACGATTGATCGCATGGGCCGCCACCAGCAGAATTTTTCTCCAAAATGGTGATGGATTTTCCATCGGCACGGCTAGAATCGATCGACAACGACTCCGCGGCTGGGAAGGCGCAAAGGCCTGAAGAGGGTGTGCAAGGGGAGAGGGGTGAAAGCGGGGGGGAGGCGATGGAGCGGCGACAGGGAGGAGGTGGGCGAAGGAGAAGTTCGACGATGGCGGTGTGACGCCCTGAGCAGGCGACCATGAGGGGGGTGGCCCCGAGGTTGGCTCGTGCATCCACCTGGGGAAGGGAATCAAAACTAATTGAGGATTTATAATCTAACGTGGTCGCCAAGGATTCACTAATCTGTCAAGAAGAAGTATTTGATTTATTTGATATGAGAACTATCTGAACAATGGAGCTTCGACACAAAAATTTTTTTGGTTTATAACTCAATAACTTATTGCATTGATTGATTTTTCATCTAAAACGTGCCAGTTTCAGTATCAAAACTGATTTAAATCAATTGAAATCATATTTCTGAACATCTTGTTATTTTCTTCTTCAAACAGATTTTTTATTTACAATTGAATCTCAAAAGCAATGTTGATCTCAGATCCAAAGCTGGCTGATTCTTGATTCCAATTCAATCACTTGTAGAAGTAAATATCATTTACAACGCATCAAAATATGTCATACAAATGGAGATGAAAAACAGTGTTCCCCTGCTTAGTAGATGCACAAAAACCGCAGCAGAGCAAAAAAAAGAAAAGACCAGGCCGACTGTAAAACAGGAAATTATTGCGCGCATGTAATTTTGACTAGTTTCGTGAATCGGTAAACCTTGCGAAAATTACATGCAAATTACAGTCCTCACAATCGCAAAAAATTAAGTGCAGCAAAATTTCTAAAAGACAAAACCGCGAAATCAACATGTAGTTAAAATTTCATGTTTTACATTCAACACACAATTCTCACACCCCACCGCCACTGCTCACCTCAGCCCCTCGCTCGAGCAGGGCCTCACAGAGAGTCCTGAAGCCCGAGCAGGCCGCCCAGTGGAGGGCCGTCAGCCCGTCTGCGTCCACGGCCCTCCAGTTGGCCCCCAGCTCGAGGAGGTAGGTCGCAATGGCCTCGTCCTGCCCGCAGGCCAACAGAAAGGCCGTTCGACCGCTCGCCTCGTCAACCTAACCAGCAAAACACGTTCATTAGCACCCACATGTTACTCAGCTATATTTCTCGCATTTTATAGAAAGTAAGTATAGTGCATCTTTTATTCACAAAAAAAGTCTAGCAAACAAACACGTAATTTATACAACACACATGGTGTCCCAAAAAATCAAAACCGCTTGGTTATGGTCATGTATCTTCGTCAGTGATGGACAGAATTGTATGAAATTTTTTACAATTTTGCCAGAAAAACAAGCCTGCGTTGTTCGGGGACAAGCTTTCATTGTTCATTGTGGATACACATCACATTGAAAGCGCTTAAAATTCGGCATTACAAGGTGTCTGCCCTTAGAATTGACATGAGCACGGAGGTGCACAGAGATGCACAGCCATGCAGCGTTATCGGTAGCACACTCATCGAATTCGTTTAACGTTCTCACTTTCACTTCAGAATTATTCTGCTCTGGACTGCATCGGCTTTCTTAATCATGTATTTGTACATATGTCTTGCATCTACAATAAAATTTAATAGTAAGTGCTTATTGCATGGCTGATGACAAGGTTGTTGAGGTTATGAATGCTTGAGTGTCCTTCATCAGCTGCTGCACAGCCTTGCACGAGCGATGTATTAGCGGAGTGTTCACAAAATGAGCTTACAATATGCTGCTAAGATTGCAATTGGAATTTGTTCAGAAATATTTACCTCTTAATCTCAGTAAATTTCATTGAAATATTTGGCATATTAGCAACGCTACTTCATTTAGCAACAGAGGTTCCGGTTCTTTAGGAACACGGTGTATATACTAGTATATAACAATCAGTAGAGAAAGGCAGCATGGTGGTCATTAGGTCCACAAAAGTCACACGAATCAATAAAAAGGCTACTTAACAGTTTTTTTGTCCAGTACGCCTAAAACAAGGTTTTTTAAATTAGTACGCCTAATTAGAAAAGGGTAGGCGTAGCGCTAGGCGTAAAAATCAGTGACCAAGGCGTAGTAGGCCCATGCGTTTTTTAGGATCTAGTGGCGAAACGGCTGCCTGTGCAAGATAGTCTAGTGACGTCGATGATTCTCGTAGATTCGGTATAGTTAACAAAAGAAAGCGATCGACCGATGATAAGAGGTGTGAAGGTCATTAGGAATGTGCCGTGCATACCACAGCACAAGCTGATGGTATGTACAATCAGGTTGAGGGTGCATGCAAAAAAGAAAACGGCCTACACCCCAAAGTGTCAAGTATGGCGGCTAAAAGAGGCAGATGTACAGAAAGAAGTTATGGCAAAAGTTCAAGACAGGGAATCAAAGAAGGATAAGAATGAACAGAATGTCGAAGCAGTGTGGAAGGAGATGAAGGATTGTGCGATGGGAGTAGCGGAAGAGGTGTGTGGCAGAACGAAAGGACCACCAAGGCATGAAGAGACCTGGTGGTGGAATGATGTGTGCCAGATGGTGGTGGAAGAGAAAAACAAGCTATACAGTATATAACAGAAGTCGAAGGAAGGAGGGGATAAAGGGGAAAAGGGGAAAGCTGAGGAAGATAAGTTAGCTTATAACAAGGCAAAGAACAAGGCTCGGAGAGTCATTGGCAAATTAAAAGAAGCGGAAAGGAAAAGGTGGGTGGAAGCCCTGGATAAAGAGGATGAGAAGGGAAACGTTTTTAGGATGGCAAGGAAGATGTTAGATAAAAATAAGGATGTCACTGATGGAGGATGTATAAAGGACAAAGAAGAAACAATTGCCGTGGAAGAGGAGAAGATAAAGGGAGGTGTGGAGGGCTTACTATGAGAAGCTATTGAACGAGAAATTTGAGTGGAATAAGAATGAGTTGAAGGAGAGAGACAGTGTTAGTGAGCCGATAGAACAGATAACATCTGACAAAGTGAGAGCAGCCTTGGGCAAGATGAAGTGCGACAAGGCAGTAGGGCCAACGGGCCCTGTCTCAGAAATGCTAAAGACTGCAGGGAAGATAGGAATACAGTGGATCACCGATCTATGTAATGCTGTTGTGAGGGAAGGGAAGATACCGGATGATTGGACTAGGAGTTGGATGGTGAGTATATATAAAGAAAAGGGAGATGCATTGGACTGTGGATCGTACAGAGCGATAAGGTTGCTAGAGCATGCAATGAAAGTCTTGGAGCGAGTTATGGAAGGAAGAATTAGGAGGAACGTGAATATTGATGATATGTAATTCGGCTTCAGATCAGGGAAAAGCATAGTTTGGAAGCGAAGGAACTTCAGGTAAACTTCAAGAAAACTAAGGTGATGAGGTGCAAAGAAAATTCGAGACAAATCATAATAGATCACGAAAATATCCATGTGGAGTATGCAGATGTTCTATGTTGATGTTAGGTTTGGGGAATCGCTTGCAGGAGTTTTTCTACAGTATCACTGTCCTGGATTTGATTAAAGGTTTGGTAGGATATAATTTAGAGAGTCGTCGGTTATGGGATAGGTTGTGTACAATAACTTTGGTTCCCAAATTTCGACTGCCAGAATCGAGAGCTCTACTGTCGTCGCTGCGCTGCCACCGCTGCTGCATGCAGCGGTGACGACAGCAAAATGCAAAACCTCTAACTCTCGCAGCTGTAGCTTTATTTCACACAATAGGCAACACACACAATATATACAATACTACACATCTAAGCACACTAAGCTTGAATCATGGGTCACAATGGCTCAAGCCTAATGTTGACCTCAACATTGAACGTAATGTTAATGTCAAAAATTTGAGTGTTCAGCTGCTTCTACACTTAACTCATATGAATCGTTGATGTCTTCATAGCTAAACATCTTGTCATGTCTTTCAATGTTATGCGATATCAAACATCAAGAAAAACAATCAAATTATAGCAACATAACAAAAAAAATTACAATCCGTAATAAACTCAGCATTAGGCTACTAAATAGCACCGAAAGCATGCGAAAAGATCTCACGACGAAGATCTATGCTTTGATGGTGACAACATTATTGTAGATTCTACACGTTGACTATCTCATCTGAATAATGCACTATTCATGCTATCGGCGACTGAATTTCTGAATTCATTTCTGATTTCTTTTCTGAATTCGTCGCGATGAGAAGAGCTTGTGAGGGCTAGTCGTGTAGGCTCAATCACCAATCATTGTGTTTCGCAGTCCGTCCATGGCGCTCGATTGCGGCCACATGAAACAAAAACACGTCTCATATTATCATGTGACATATTAAGCATAATATTAAGCAGAATACAAATTATATAATACTGTACAACAAAATTCCATATTCGAACTTATTGATTCAATTAGGGGCTAGACGAAGCGTTGCAGCATTCAGTCCACTTCCAACACGAGATGTTGCATTCCTTGTTAATAATAGGCAAGTACCGCCAGCAACAAATAAATAAATAGCAAGTAAAACTCTACTCTGGTCAGCTTGTTGTAATCAGCAAACAGAAGCTGTGAGTCTAGCTGCTGCTGCTGCTGATTTGGCAGACCTGGGCAAGGCTAACTATGCATTGCAAGTTGCCTTGCAAGTACAGCCTAGTCTAGCCGCGGCTCTATCGTGGATCTTATAGCTTAGGCATAGACTGCAAAACGCAGCTGCATTGCAGGCTTTGCTGCCGGCTGCAGCTGCTGTAAGTTTCCGAGTCAACGCCGCTCGGTCTACCAGCGTATGGCCAAATACATTCGTCTCTTGGCTTGGCTTGCCTCTCAGCATCTCATTCTTGCTGCAGCTGTGCACCTAATTAGTAGCTTATACTGAGCTCACAATATGGCGCAGTTTGCAGCCTTACAAAACAATTACTCAGTTATTTTTTAAGGATAGAAATGTAGGCTTAGATCTAATGTATCAGAATTTAAACTTGTCTAAATACATCGGTATCTAAGTAGAGCTATGATAGTAATCTAAAGTTACGGTTTGTATTTCAAGGTTTGTAAAAGTTTAACATTATATTCACCGTTGTTGATGTTGAAAGTCTGTACAGCTGCATTGCAGGCTTATTATCAGACCTATTCGGCCTGTGCAATCTGCCTGCATAAGCTCAACATAAATGCATATAACACTAAAATCACATGAAATTGGCACTCATACTAACACTAGAAGCCTATGTCATCATTAATAATATAAACATAACTGTAAAAAAATTACTAAATCTACTGAATAGATCAGACATTAAAACACTGCAAATCTTGTCAAACACTAAACTCACAATCTTCAATGTCTATGATGACGTAGCATCGTGATCCTCTATAATCGATAATTGTAACCTAATCTTAGGTCTCATTGGTATATATAATCCGGTACCGTAAGTTGTATCATAGCCCCTCTGCGTGCCTATACTCACTAGAATCAACAGTGTGCTTCTAGAATATAATCATAATGTCTGGTAGGCTGCATGGCTGTTCTCATATATCACGGTATGTTCTTTCATCTAGCTGGCTGGGGTTGGTATAGCCTAGCTCTTAGTTAAATGTCATGTTGCCTTGCAGCAAGCACTCACGGTGCTACTTTATTACTTTATTATCCTCCTTTATACACTCAAAATCATCAAGAGCCAAACAATCCTTAAAATACCAAAAAAATGACCATCACAAAATATAAATTTATATCGCAATTTTTCATGAGCATGCTTTCTGAAAGATAAAATTTACATCTTGAAAATTGGAGGATAAAATGATACTCTTTTTGACCAAAAAGTTTCTAAAGATCAATTTTTTTACCAACATTAATCATTCATATAATGACATCGGACAAAATATCATTAATGTAGCTTTTCATGGATGTTGTTTTTGTGCGTGTTGTGTATTTTGTTGAGTCTTTTTGTAGATGCGTCATTTTTAATCATTCTGGATGAGTATTTGTGGTGCTTACGAAAAAATAAGAATAATTTTGTGGATTGACGACTAACAATACAAGCCTACTTGGAATCTTGTTTGGCTATAGGCCTACGTCAACTTTTGAAATGAGAAAGATCAATGCTGTAAGAAAAGCTATTGGAAAAAGATACGACTGTGGGGATTGTTGTTCGCTGCGTGGAGAGTGGACCTGCCGAACGTGGGCTGAAATTGTGTCTACTGGATCAGAAACAGAATAGAAACAGAAGCCTGAAATATAAGAATTTGTGAGCCCCTTCAAAAAAGATTTTTATTCCTATCACGAAATTAGATAATTAGTTTGTTTACCAAGATATTAAAGAAAAAGTAGAAGAAGAACTGAATCAGGAAGGAATAAAATTGAAGATTTCTTTCGATAGACCTTGATAAAAGCTTGATATAAAGTTGAAAGTATGAATGTATTACGGTATTGGATTGACTTCAAGTAAGATTTCTGATTGTTGTATGATAAAAAAAAAAAAAGTTTTTGTTTATAATATAGATAGGCTAAATTGCTTAGATTTTTCGCTTTCGTATAGTTCAGACAAAGTCCGTAGCTTCTTTCATCTCGATGGATTCCTTGGATGCGGAATACATTGCGGATGATCTGGGTGAGGCTGCGGGATGAACCGGTTGTTTCTTTGGGCGCACTGGTGAGGTTTTTGGTGCAGTGCTGAGTGAGTGCTGTTTTTTTAGATCTTAAAATTTTCTTGTTTTGAACAAAAATTGGCTTGACATTCATCTAGGCACCAATATATTTTCTAACATGTAGGCCTCGTCGATTTTTAGACTCACTGTTTGCTTGACTTCGTAGCTTTCTCCAGTAAACTGATCATATACATATGCTTACCATTGAAAAGCTATTTTTAGCAGTATGCAGCCATGAATTTCAATTTCTTGAATTTGAGAATTTGTTTCAATAACCAAATCATTAGCCAGAGCACCAATATTTTGTAATTTGATAACAACGTTCCTTCCATTGCTTGCAGAAAGCTGCAAGGCAAGTTGAGTTTTGATTTTCGTGTCCATCAGTTGCTTGAAATACTTCTTGAAAATGTATCGAACAATTATTGGTAAAATTACAAAACTCAGTACTCCGATCAAAAGATAAAACCAATAGCTGGAAATCGATCAAATTATTTGGATATGTATATCCTTTGGTCCAATTTCTTTTTGATTTTTGGTAGTACTCACTGAATATGCCAGGCGAAGTCTTGTTTGATCAGTCGAATCTATTTTGGGAGCTTGTTGAGTTTGAACTCCTGTACTTCGTTGCAAAATTGTCACTGTAAGGTATAACAGACTGAGTCTAATTGAAATGTAGGTCAGTTGTATTCCCAGTGTTACAATCAATGCCAAAATCAGTGAAAAACCAATAGGGGTAGTCCACACGTCTGATTGGTCTATTTTCTGCCGTTCAAAAACATTTCCATCAGCCACAGTATGGATGATGACGTCATTATCAGTTTTTAGTTCATTTATGGTTTTTTGCAAATTCAGTGTCAATTTTGCATCGTCGGCTACAAATTTATGAAGATCAGTCTGCAGTACATTGAATTTTGGAACGTTCAATATTACTGGTAGCGAGTCAAACAGAGAGCTTCCGGAAATAAGTCTCAAATCATCATTGTCAAAAAAGTCGCTCAAAATGGGTGCAGCTACAATATATTTTTGTACAGCACGGGTTCCGTTCCAAAAATTGGAACTACAGCTTCATTACTTGTTTGAATTGAATAGCTTTCGTCCAAATTTATGACACACTGAGTTTCACAGGTAGCAAAAGGAACTGCAATGTCAGGGCAATGTTTTAATACAATGTAATATAATATAATGTAATGTTTTTGACCTGTAATAAGCAATCTGTTCTTGCTGAGCCAATTTATCCCTGGGTTCAATCTGTCCATAATTATTTAATAATGGCAAAATTTCTTTATCTTTTCTCGATCATCCTTGTACAAAGAGAAAAGACAACTGCTAGAATTAGCTTTTTCCATACACGATGTTGAAATTCAAATGAATCTTTCAGCTTCATTTGAAGTAGTTCTGCCTCGCTTAGTTTGTAAAACAAATTATTGTCATTTTAAACAATAAAACCAACTGGTATCTAAGTCAAGTGTAAAATAACTTTGTCATTATCGAGCATTATTTGTGGTATCTTTTCGATTTCGTACAATTTAGCTGGGGTTTGAAAAAATTTCAAAGGAAAGCTGACATTGATCACAAGTTGTTTATTACACCATACAGAACTTGACCTTTTTTGTAATAGTAAATCGGATCTTGACATAGCAGTGAAAATTGACTATTTTCAAGGGAATCCTTAATCTCTTTCATAGCTTCACGAAGCATTTCATTACTTATTAAATAACTTGGAAATTTTGAATTTGTAAGAATTTGTAAGGTCATCAAAAGTTCTTGATGGTATGTACTTAACATTTAACATGGTCATTGCGTGCCCCAATTCTATTGATTTACGATTTACGTCGTTCATGAAATCTTGACAAATTGTAAGATCATCACTTAGATGCGTGTAAGTGTCCATGGAGCTTAAAGCATGTGCTTGTATCGCCTTTGATAAAAGATCCATTCTTTCCGATGTCATTTTTGAAAAGGATGCCATGTCTGAAATTGATTTTTTGAAAACAGCAGACTGTTTTTGCTGCACATCAGCTATTGCTGCAACATTACATTCCACAATTTTGACTTGTTCATCAGTGTCGTCAGCCTATCAAAAAATTTGCCAAAATTTCCTAAAGGATTAATCAATCCGCATTTGCGTTAATTTTGAAATACAATATTCAAGTCTGGTGGAAGCAGGTCATTTATACTTCGAATCCATGTTGAATGTTGAATGTACCCTTAAGGGGTATCTGAAATCACATCGGGTTTTGAATTTAGGGCTACGTCAATTAGTAGCCGTACACTTCTTCCAAGCCAAAGCGCCATTGGGCTTAAATCTGAGGTTGGACCCGTACTTGTTCTTAAACCGAGTTCAACAAGGCTCAATAATTTATCCCAATCCTTTTCGTTGGATTGAGTCAGTAAGCAACGTAATGATGACGTCATGGTACGATACATACGCTCATGGAGCCCGCTCATGGAAAAGCTAAGAGTTTGCTTCTTTGTTGTGCCTAGTAAGCTACAAAGATCTTTCATAACTTGACCTATCAACTTTTGACCTAGATCAGTGATCAAAATTCGTGGGCAACCTCCATGAGAAATGGCATTCAAAAACTTTTCACAAATTGTCGTTGATTTCATGTCCGGTATGCTATATAGAAAACAAGAGCGTGAAAAATAGTCAATAATGTTGACGATATACAATTGATTGCTTGATGTAAGTGGCAGTCCTGTTACAATATCAATGCTCCATATGTGACCTAGATGAGTGGCAACTTCAGTCTCTCCAAGTTTCGATTTGGGAGGCAAATGAGCTTTTGCAACAGAGTATATTTTGCATATTTTGATAAAATTTCTCACATCTTAAAAAATACCTTCCCACACGTAGTTTTTCGAAATATTTTTATAGAGCTTTATGATGTCACAATGACGGAGGTCATGAAACGCTCAAAAATCTTCCTTAAAAATTTGGGATATGACACGAATCTCTTCATTTTCATATCAAATGTCAGATTTTCATGGTTTGCTTTTTGATCTAGAACCCCTACAGAGTTCAAGATTGCCATTCAAATAATCGATGTCTCTTTGGTACATCAGTTTTCGGCAAGGCTTATCATTATTTTTCTGAAGTTCATCATTTTCCATAAATAATAATAATGGTCCAAGCTGCTCATCCTCTCATTGAAGATCTCTTAAGCTTTTATTCATCGTTGAAAATTCGATAGCATAGTGAGAGCTTTCGGTCGTGCTAATGCCTGCATTTTCTGCGTCTTGGCTTGTTTCACTTACAAACTCAGTGTTTACGATTGTATTTTTCTTTTTCATCTCAGTCAAAATTTTGGTTTCGCTCTGAGCCATCTCAGAACTAGCTCGAACCTCTGTTTGCTGGTCTTGCAAGCCTTCATTGCCGTCAGCAGTAGGCTGGAAGTGCATTGCTTTCATGCAGCTTGCGTAATCTACTGGCGTTATGTAACTTTGGTTTATAGTCTCGGTGTCCTGTTTTGCGGTCGGCATTATGTAATGCTGCACAGTAGACTGAGCATCAGTTTCGACTTGTGGCTTTGGGTTGCTAACGCGCAGCTCGTAGTATAGGCTATTTGCATTTCTAGGCACTAGGCCTATGGCAGTTGCGGATCGTAATTTGCTGCTGGTGTCCAAAGTCGGTAGTCTGTTGGCGTTTGTACCTAAATCGTTAGGGCTAGAAGCAGTATCAGAAATATGCTTGCAACCAACTGCAGCTGTGTCAATGTCCTTTTTGAGAGAGCCTAGGACCACTGCATTGCCAGGCTCAGAGCCTTCGACTGCTAAGCCTAGACCTACTGATCTTGGAAGGTTTTCTGCATCTCTCTGGTCCACAGGAACAGGAATTACAAAACCTAGAGAAATTTTGTTTTAAAATATTCTTAGTGTGCTTGGCAAAAATCGTATTTAATTCTTGTTCTAAAGGCATTTCGTTAAATCAGGTGATTTATGAGTTTGTTCAACATTTTGGAAAGTTTTTGCCTAGTTATATCATATTGCATTGAGTGTTTGTCTCAATCGAGGTGTAACAAATCTTTTCTTCTTCAAATATGGGGTTTTCTCTTTGGGTTATGTCCATGAGAAACATAAGTACATCAGGGATTTTGTCTCAAAATCTAGGTCTTGTTCGTCTTCGAACCACAGACCGTCTGACTCATCAGCGCTTTCGTCACTGTCAGAACTCTCGTCGTCGTTAGATGTGTAGGTAGTAACTGAACAAATAATATCCTCATCAATTAGGTCAGATTCAATTTTGTCTGGTGGGGGAGGTGGATCATAAGGTCGCCTGCTAAGAGCGTCGGCAACGACATTTTTTGAGCCTGCAATGTGTTGGAATTCTATATTTGGAACAGATTCCAAAAATAGAGCCCAACGAAACAGTCTACCCCCCGTGGATCTTTTCATTTCTTTTATGAATTTCACAGAAAGACTGTCGGATCTGACAATAACTTTACGGCCTGTGAAAAAATGTTTATGAGCTAGCACTCCTAGTAGGACTGCTAGCATTTCAAGATGCACACTACTCCAATTTTCTTCATTTTTTCGAAGCGCTCGGCCATTTGAACTTATCAAAACTTCACGTTCGTTTTCATCTTTGTCTGTTTGCAACTGGGTCAGGACGTAGCTAACAGCGTTTTTGGAAGCGTCATACGTGAGAAAGAAATTTCCCCACTTTTTGTCAGGATAGATGAGCATTGGTACGTTTTTTAAAGAATCGCGAATTTTAGCGAAAGCTTCTGAGTGTTTTTCTTCCCATACAAATTTTGCATCACGTTTCAGCAGTTCTTGGAGCGGTCTAGCTAGTAGAGAAAAACCTGTGATACGTTTTCGGTAATAGCTGAAGCATGCTAAAATAGATTTGAGACTTTTTGCTTTGTGGCACCGGCATTGACAGCAGTGCATCAACTTTATCGGTGTTAGGTTGAACTCCTTCGCTACTGAAGGTGTGGCCTAGAAAATCGATTGAGGACTAGAAAAATTTGAATTTTTGTGCAGAAAGCTTGAAATTAGCTTTCGGAGACATTTGAAGAGAAGTTTTAGCATTTCGATGTTTTCCTCTACTGAATTGCTGAAAATGACAAGATCATCCACGTAATTAACTATATTTGAGTACAGTTCTCGTTCAAATGCAATTGCTTCATCGATTAGGGCGCAGAATTTTACCCCAAAGTTCCTCCAGCTAAATGGTCCCCTCCAATATTCGTACTGACCTCTACTGCATGTAAATGCTGTATATTTTCTTGAAGAGGGTTCTAAAATAGTTTGATGGTATGCCGAGCGCAAATCCAGTGATGAAAAAACAGTTGGATTTTTGGACACTATTTTTTGGATCACTTCTTGGACAATAAGTAAATTATAATTTTCTTCCCCTAAAATTTTATTTGCGGCTCTCAAATCAATATCCAGTTGCTTTTTATTTGAATCACCTTGTTTGGCAACCAAGAAACATGGACAGGAATATTTAGAAGTAGATCTTTGAATAAAACCGCATCTGAGCAATTCATCAACTTCTTTTTCAAGTATCAAATGGTCCGCTGTACTTCGTGGATAAACTTTTGCTCTAAAAGGTTTTGGATCTTTTTCTTTTGGATGGAGAGTCATTTCGCCTAGGGTGCAACCTGTAAGCTCAGAGCTATCTACACAAAAAACATCATTGTGGGTTTCAATCAGTTTCTCAAACTGTTGAGCTTTATATTCTGTCAAAGCACAATTTTCATCCAATTTTAGGCCTAAGTCTGCAAAAGTGCGCATTTTGGCTTCTGGTGCAACTAGGGTATCAGATTCTCGTAGTAGCTCTCGCGAGTCGGTTAAGTTAACTTGTTGCTCACCGCTGTGTGGCGCTGACGCTGCACTCGGTGATTGGCTAGGCACAAAGTTTTTTGTATCTAGAATAAGACTCAGTTTGCGACGAGGCATCTTTGCCTGCTGGTAGATTCCTATCTGCAAAGGATTTACATTGCAATGAATCAGCGTTGTTTTCTTGGTCGTATGCGCCTACAGGCAGCATAGAATAGTCATCATTTTGCTGCATAGCATCGGAGTAAGTCTGCTGTTGTTCGTTGCAGAGAAACTGCTGCTGCTGGCTTGACTGATTACTGAGATCAGCCTGCGGCTGGCCCTCGGTAGTAGGCCTAGCGACAGAAATCATTACTCCAGGCTGTAGCACAGACTTATTGGGAGAAGGTCTACTAATAAAAGGTTCATGATTGTCGCTGCATGCTTGGTTGACAATATCACACATCAGATTGTCGCGATCACTCTGATTACGGTGTGATTGGTTTTCTTTGACATCCACATAAGAACTCACAATATGTTTCATATGAGTAGAAGGTGTAGTGAACAGAGGTTTAGACTAAGGCAAAGGTGTATAGACAGAATTTGTCCGATGAGGCGAGAAGATAGTTTTCAGGATGGTTTCAGAAGAAAGAGGTTCAGTCACAGAAGAGGAGAGAGAGGAGCGAAGCACACAGCCTATTGGAACATTGCATTTCAGGCGAATTGTTTTGTCTGAAATGTTGCCAGATATCGCGCAATATTTACCGTTGTGCTGCAATAATTTCGTTCCAATGGACAGTCCGTTTATCGGGTTGGTGAGTGGCGTCAATTCACAGGGTACAAATTTCTTGGAGGCATTAGTTTTTATTGGAATTATCTGTTCAGAGTTTGGAGGAATACAGACATCGGTCTTCATTATTGCCATTTCTAAAAATTGTTTGCTGCTGATAACTTTGATTTCAACCCCCCAAATTTTGACAATATTTTGGTCATGTAAAAGTTGGACGCCATAACATCACATACAATCCAAGCCAAGAATCAATGGGTGGGAGTGGTTTTTCACACAATACATCCAATGATTTATTGTCAAAGGGCCAATTTGCAATTTTATCCAAACCCTTGTTTTTAGATTTACAGATGTAGAGTTGGCGACAGTGATTTTTTTCACGTCGGCAGGTTCAAGAGAAAATTATCTAAGGCCTGTTTTGTGAGCAAAATCTGCGCTAATTGCGCTTACAACACTTCCAGTGTCAAGTAACGCGCTAGAAAAGCAGGTGGAATTTTCAGAAACAATTATTACCCTAATCATGCTCGTGAAATTAGCAATATTATTATCAACATCAGAATCATGCAAGTTTGTAAAATCATTAGAAACACCATTCAAATGACTTATATTGTTGTTTGTCCTTTCTTCGTAGTTGGGGTTTGATGGTCTCCGGGGCCATCCTCCTGGTCCTGAACGTCAGTTCTGTACGGACCGGCACAACCTCGCCCAATGGTGGAGGCATGCGCAGTAATGGCACTGTGTGCCCCACGCGGGGCATTCGCCATAGATGTGGCTTTCGCCACAGTTGCCACATATTCGATCATTGGCTGCAACGACCGGTTGGTAAAATTGGGTCGGGACGGCTGGTTGGTAATTTCGGGCCAGAACGGCCGGTTGGTAAAATTGGGGGTATGGCTGTGTGCTCCTATTGAATGCATTGAACTGATTGGAGAAAAACTGACTTTGCTGCTGGTATTCTCGTTGGTAGCCTGATCTCCCGCGACGTCTGCTCGATCCCCCGCGCCATCTCCCGCGGCGCTGGTTAGTGCACCTATTGTACCCGCGCTGTCCGCGCTGATTCTCATCGCGTGGGTACCCACGGGCGTTGCCGCACGAATCCTGTCGCTCGTCGTCGTCGAAACACATACGGCAGGTGGGGCTTGCAGATCTCGACAGATTGGGCGCTAGGGATATCGCGTGCAGTTGCACCTTTTCCGTCAGCTGTTCAAGGCGTTTGACTATGCTGTCCATGTCTGTGGATGGAGCGGTTGATGTGATGCAGAAGTCAGCGACTCGAGTCCAACGGCGCAGGGCGTCCATCCCATCTATCTCATGTTGGAGTATTAGGTTGCGCACCTCAGGGCGCAGGCCGTTGATCGCGGCCATGAGAATTTGTTCTGGATTCGCCCTGGCCCTGCTGGCGGCCTCTTGTATGCGAGTTAGATATTGCTCGCCCGACTCTCCAGCCCCTTGCTTTATGCTCCATATACCCATTATCTTCCACCACATTTCGTTTGCTTCTTTTCGAAAATACGCGAGAAACAGGATTCGAAACTCAGCAAACGTGGTGATGGCACCATCCGGGATTGCATGAGGTGGTGGTTGGATGCCTCATCAACGAGCCTCAGAGCCACGTGGCCGATTTTGGCCCTCTCGGTGAGAGCTCGTTGCGTCTGGAGGAACCACTCCATGGACTCAAACCAACGAGGCTCATCCTCGCAGGTCGATCCATGGAAGTTGGGTGGTGCACAGGTGGCGTACATGTCAGTGTCTAGGTCATCGTACTCATCGTCACGTAGGTCGTGTGATAGAACGGGAAGGCCTGCACCAATCGGAAGGGCTTGCTGAATGGGTAGGCCTGCGTCGATTAGCGGGGCTTGCTGAACGGGTAGGCCTGCATCGATCAAATGGTGTTGAGCGATGAAGTGGTAGTTTGCGTTGAAGACGATCTCAGGGTCCTAGTCTTCTGGATCGTTTAGAATGGGTTCTTCTTCGTCGTTGTCATCGTCGTTGTCATCGTCGTTGTCATCGTCGTTGTCATCGTCGTCCCTGCGCTCAATAACTATTGGATTGATTGGTGGGAAGTTGGGGTGCAGTAGGTTCATTAGGCGTTTAACAGTTTTCTGAGGTGTATTTATGGTTTCCAGATCGTCCAAATCGTCGGAAAACCCACATGTTTGTTTGGTTCTGTTGCCGGGTCTCTCTCGTCGTTGTCATGATCTTCCACCTGTCCTGCCGCATCGATCGCTCGTCGCCTTACTTCCGAAATGAATTTGTTCCTTGCCGACACCGAACGATTTGTCCAATGTTAAATGCCCAAAGAGGAAGTTGGAGATTTTCTGTTTTTTTCACTAAATATCCCAGAAATATAATCCACCATGCGAGAAGTACGGGGATCGGTACCCCGGTTCTCCACCATGTTCTATGTGGATGTTAGGTTTGGGGAATCGCTTGCAGGAGTTTTGCTACGGTATCGCTGTCCCGGATTTGATTGCAGGTTTGGTAGAATATTAATTTAGAGAATCGTCGGATATGGGATAGGTTGCGTACAAAAGCTTTGGTTCCCAAATTTCGACTGACAGAATCGAGCGCTCTACTGTCGTTGCTGCGCTGCCACCACTGCTGCATGCAGCGACGATGACAACAGAACCTCCAACTCTCGCAGCTGTAGCTTTATTTCACATAATAGGTTACACACGCAATATATACAATACTACACAGAGAAGGAGTGGGTTTAAATGCAATCAAATGTTGCAAGTGCAGGAAGTGGATTCAAAAAAATGTAGTGAAATCAAAGATAGATTGAAGGAAGATCCATTTTTTCAGTGGTCGGTGTGTATCAAGGGTGTAGACAACAGCGTTAAGACAGAGGAGGAGCAGTATGTGATGCTTGAGGAGAGGTGTAGCATGGAGCATGAGAGTAGTTTCTATTACCTGGGAGATATGATTGGTTGCGGAGGGGGAGCAGAGGAGGCTGCAAGGGCTAGGGTGAGAAGTGCCTGGGCAAACTTTAACAAACTGGGACCTATCTTGACAGCAAGGGGTGTCTCATT
>JAQIWG010004019.1:0-16777 GCA_034695025.1 Chamaedrilus cognettii | reverse complement strand
CGCCGTTGACACTGACGTTGTTTTCACTGGTGATCTCTGAAGTCCCCTCGGTGGACTGAGTCTGGGTGGCGTACTTGTGGAGCAGACGACTGCTGCGATCTACCGAGACTTAAGCCTAGACTCGAGGAGGATGTGTTCGCTTCAAGCGAGCATGTCTTCCTCGGATGTCGTGGTGAAATATTGACGACGAACCTTCGTGGAACTCGCTCGGAAGCAATCTGATGCATGTTCTTTGTCACAAGTCGTGTGCATGTGATAAAGTCCGATGCTTGATGGACCCTCGTGGGTTTACATGACGAGCAGTACTTTTGACGCGTGTAGTTACTACCACACGAGTCCAACGTCATCAATGTCTTTCTGACTTATTTTGCATCTATTTGATTTTCAAAAATTATAGCTTGCACCAGATGTAATTGTGTTATTCGCGTGTTACAGGATCTTACAAATGTTGTAAATTGTATGATTGCATTGTATTTATTGTTCTAATCTATTATAATTTACATGCAAATATCATTAATACACATTTTTGCAAAATATATGCTGTGTTTTGTCTTGTTTCATTCTGCATTGATATGTTGTGATTTTAATTTTTCAATGCTTAGTGTTAATATTGTAAATCAAAAATATCTACATTGAATGGTGTTTATCAATATTATTGTTGTTGCAATAGGCTGATATTGAAATTGAGCCTTTAATATGCTTTGTCTAAAACAAACATTGCTCCAATTGCTTTCATAATGTAGTGTTGCTTAAACCGCCATTGTTTGCTGTGTCAAGCATGAATTTTGGCAAGTGATGTTTTCTATGGAAAGAATGAATATGTTGAGGATACAGGTCTGGTTGTAAAAGGTAAGAATTTTAATATACTTTGCATACAACTTTGATGATTTTCTCGATTAGCTTGATACTTGGTTTTTGGTCAATAAGTTGATCGCAGTATTTGACCTGTGTGGTCCGAAATAAATGAAAAAAAGTCACGTGATCTGTTCGTGAATGTAGAATCTGCATTTTTTGATGAATATATCGATGAACATATTGATTTTTTTAAATATAGAAAAATAAAAAATGTGTGGACTGTTTAATGAACAGAGATATGCAAAGATAACATTTTGGTTTGACGAGGATTTGTTTGCCCTTGTCCATCTATACTTACATTATTTCTTATCAGGCACCGTGTAAACTAGTTCTATTTTAAAAGACCTTGTATTCCAAATAGCAAACAGTATTGCAATGCGCAGTCGTTGACAACATCGGTTGTCACCTTGTGCCCACTTTTTGATTTCCACTATTTGCTAATAAATCTGTTTTATGCAAAACAATTACTACATATCATATGTAGTATGCTATTGGTATTCAATCAATCGAATATAATGGTCAAATATTAGTGTAAATTATGCTTTCTTCAAGTGAAACTTGTGAACTTGGGAACTTAATAATGTTGGCTTTGAAATCGGCTGTGTTACAGTATCCTTGAAAAGATCTTTAGCCTATGAATATTTAATACAGCCATTGTTAAATAATCGTCCGTTTCTTGGAGACAAATTTGTTATTTGATTTTTTGTCGCATTCATTGTTACGGCGCCTAAATTCACACCTTGCACTAAGTGCAGATGATACTGGGCATAATTTCAGCTTCTTGCAAATACTGCAGCCCAAATTCTATTTTGTCGTATCTATTATTATGAAATTTTTGAAACTCGAGTAGCAACCTTAGTGTGCTCCGTATCAGTGTCCAGTGCCCCTTTCGCTGGAGTATTATGCTTTTGAAGTGTCGACAGAGAGTCGACAGAAGTTTGATGTCGGCTCTCTTTCAGTGATTTACCTCCTTTCGAAGTTTTGACTGGTTACTGGTGATTACTGTATATAAATCATAATTATTGATTGAAAATAATGATAACAAATGTTTGAATTACATCACCGTTTAAATAATTTCTTTCTTAAATTCTGCATTGTAGAGTTACATACATAATTTACTAAATGGAATCAAGACTTGCGTGTGCCATTGAATGTGCGAGCCATTTTTGTACATTTTCTGTCTTGTTGACAATAAAAATGGGCACAATTAAAGGGCAATTAAGATGTTCTGCTAAACCATTAAGCAATAAACTTTAATTATTTTTCTAATTTCTTGTTTCAGACGTTGGCGCTCTGCGTGTGTGATACAGATGCGTGAGGCGTACCTTCCTGTGCGACGAGCCTCCTACGCGGCCTCGCATCTAGCCTCTTTTTGCCAACCTCCACACAGACCCCAATGCGCCTCATCTGCGGCCTGACATCTTGCCCTTCTCGTCGCCTACCTCCACACAGACCTCCGTGTTCAGCGTCCTCGGTTACTATACCCACATTTCCTCCAAACCCACCCGTTCTCCAAATCCACGTTTCTTCCAAACCCATCCGTTCTCCACCGTTTGAAGCGCAGAGATCCCAGCAGAACTGAACCCTGGTGTTGACTCCAGGGGGACGGCACGCGGCCCGACGACGCAACCTCATCCCCTGGCCCCGCGGCAGGCACGCCGTGTGGGACTTCACCTGCCGTGACACGCTGGCACCCTCGCACCAAACTTCCAACAGCGGCGGGGTGAGCGGCACAGGCGGCAGAGGCAGGGAAGCGCATCAAAAACGCAGTCATGGGGACTGGCTACACCTTCCCGGTCGCCATCGAGACCATCGATGATTGAGGCAGGATTAGCTGGGGTTTGTGTTTGTGATGAAGGAGGTTGGCGGCGGTGACTTGGGCGCTTGCACATGAAAGTTTCTGCATCAGTGAATTCTACTACTTAATCTACTAGGTGCAGTCTACTGCGCGGGAACGTAGTGGCCCTCAGTAAGAGTTTGGTCCCAGACGGCTACTAGCCTCTGGTCACACCTCTACATTGTGGGTTGATGAAGGTTGGATTGTCGTTTTTGTGCCTATTTTGTGTCCACTATTTATGCTTGTATGTCTACTTCTATGAGTCTACTATTTATTTGATGACGTGATTTGATATTTTATGATTGCAAGGGTAGTTTTTGCGTTGAAAAGTTTATTTTCTTTTTCGTTCTACAATAATTGTAAGCTACAACATCACCGTTTGGCCAGCATTGTCTGCGCATGCAAAAATCAAATATTGGCTACGAATTAAAGGGTGACATTATAATTATGTACTTGCAGATTTCTTTAAAAGTATGTTGCATTGTGTACAACTACTGATGCGTAACGTAATTTCGCAATGTCGTGTGATACCATGAATCTATCGGTATCAGTTTAATCCAATCTCTTCTAGAGCATTTAAGTTCTGTATCTAATGCAGTATAATAATAATCGTTAAAATAATTATTGTTAAATATTGAGAACTTTGATGAATCTATAGCAGTATATGAAAAATACTTTGAACGGATCATTCTAGCATCGTGCCAGTGCCACTAGTAGCCTAAGTGTCTACATGTACCAGCCTCTATAAGCCGTGAATTTGAACTTCCCGTGAATACATTTCTGGCATAAATTGTCCTCCAAATCATATTTATTACTTCTGCGATGAAGACCTTTTGCACACAAATTATCTCTGGCGTTATTTTGTGAATCGTTTGCCACACAGTCAAAGTTGTTTAACAAAGACCTTGTTTAACATCTACCTGAGCAGTACGTCAGTGTCTGGTAGCCTGGCTTAGGAATATTAGCCTACTTGTAAAAATTATAATATTGCGTTTTGAGTCTGAGCTATAATGGATTTGATGAATATTTTGAACAATCGAGATATCTATTGGTTCATTCGCGTGTGTTTCATGTCACATAGCCTATTGCCCATCTTTGCTCTTCTGTTTACGCAATGTTGCTGTGAATGTTTTATTTCATTGCCTTCGAGTGGAAACAAGTTCATGATTATGCCACTTGTCCTATTCGCATGAAGTTTATGCTAGTATCACAGAATGAAATGACTTTGACGTTAGCTGAACATATTAAGATAACGTTTGATAGCCTGCTTCTTTGGTGAAAGCAAACTGGTAGCATGAAATCTATTATCTATTTTGTTTCAAATTACAGAATGCCCACTGACAGTGTTTGACTATAGTTTTTAAATTGTAAATTTGACTGCTGGATTATCATTCTATTTTTGAACCATGCATATAGGCTAATAAAATTATAGACAATGGTTCAGGTTTTTTCTAGTTAATTTTTTGTGTTTATCTTGGTGTGCTTTTTGCTTGTCTTGCTGGTCATTGTCATTGCTGGTCTTGTTGTTGCTTTCGTTGGGACAAACGGGAGTCATATAATTTAACCAGATGCTCAGTAGGCCTCTTACGACTTAGACAATCACAAACTAAAAACTACAAACTACAGTATAGCCTCAACCGCGGGTACTTAGCATAAGTCGTTTAATAGCAGGGGAGAATTTTTGTTCCATTTTAGCTAGGGAAGTCGTACCTCAGAGGGAGCAACTGAGGGTTTATCGTCGAGTTCAAACGGTTTAACCCCTCAACCCCTAAAGAAAAATGCTGTCCACCGACACCGTGATCCATCCTGAATTGAAAATTTTTCAAAAAGGTACCAAATTAGCCTGCCTAGAAGGTACAAAAACAATTGTGATTTTGGAGCTGCTAATTGCAAATCCTAGGACTAATGTATTTTAATGATCTCCACAACATGGGCCTAACAGAAGTAGCGCGAAACACAATGTCTAATATCCTTCAATCCTGTTTTTCTTTTCGACGACTCTATAAAAGTCTTCTTTCGTGTTTAAATAAAATGGGGCCCCTGTGGGGAATTTTCTTCTGCAGTAAAAACATTGAAACTGCCTAATCACTTGTCGAGGTCGGCAAAAGCCAAAATATAAACTTGGTATAAACTTCTACTATAAACTTACGATTATAATAACCGAATTTTAGGTTACAATTCTCACCAATGTCGCCAACCGTTGATCACTGCGATCGGCAATCCTTTGAAAATTCTCCGATTATAAATAACAGTAATTTCAAATTTTTTATATTAAAATTAGAAAACTTAACAGTACAATTGAATTTTGACACCAGATCCTCTCAATTTTGTCTATCACTGAGCCAGATGCATAGGCCCATAGTACATTTTAAATGAATTTACTCCTCGCCTGTCTGGATAACCAGGGATAAGTTTAGTAGGGAGCAGTACTTCCAACAACGACGCTTTTTTTTAGAAAGTACTCGGATTTTGAAATGGGTAGGAGTAGCATTACTCGTAAAAATTGACGATGGTGGAGTAGGCCTACTCCTCTTTTTAAAGGCATAGGAATGCACTACTCCTGTTTTATAAGCAGCAGGCGTAACGCTACTCCTATTTTTTAAGGGCTCAACTGAACTCCGTGGATAACCGATAATAGTGATTAATCGTGCGTTAAAAAAAAATTGTACAGAACTAAATGTTTGAAAATTTATAAATTTTACTGCAGAGATGTCCTTTAGCCGTTAATGCCCAGTAGATATTTTCAAACCTAACCGGCCTTTTTGACGTCCACTATAATTAACCCTGCTTATTTCATGTCCCAATAAAGCACTTCACCAAAACACACTACCAAACCTACCAGCATCGTCGCGGGCCAAAATGCCCTTTCAGAAGTGATTGGACCTAAACGGAATATCCCCAGAATTCATGAATTATCCATTTAAATATCCCTAGATATCCCTAAATTAAAAGAAATATCCCAAGATCAACCTATATTGTTTGGGGAGCGGCCTAAAATTAATTAAACCGGACGCGGCTCCACGCGACCGGAGGAAAAATTTTAAGTCGCCAAAGCCCTTTTAAAATTAATTTATATTGCCAAAGCATTTTGAAAGTTAGTTAAATCGGACAAGTCTCGGAGGCGTAGATTTGAAACCCTAAAGTTATATATTCCGTTATATTTGTTACACTTTTTCACAACATATAACGTACATATTGCATTTTCCAAATAATAGTCGATTAAATTATTTATAGTTCCTTCAGTTCATTCCGCACAGTTCTTCTATACCGTCTTCAGTTAACGACCAATCAGAGGGGGATCGGAGCAGACGCGTCTTCAGTGAGCATCACACAAGCTACCTACACCGCGAAACAAATACTTTATAAAAACCAGGATACAATGTCATACAAAGGCTGTTCATAATACCTACACAACAAAGCAAGAAGCATTGCAGTTGCAACAACGAAAAATCGATATTGAACCGCAGCTACCTTATATCCTAGCCTGATCACAATATTCTAAGTAAAATCTCTGTAAAAATCATCAAACACAATTTATAATTATTCGTTTCACCCCTCCAAATTTTGAAATTAAATATAACCAACACTTATATCCGTACCCACCATTGCGAGTTAACCTCGAGTTGGTCAATCGTCGAGTTGAGTGACCGTTGTCAATCTCTAACGCCTAGCGTGACGTCACTCAATCCACCGATTGAGTCAACTCGAGGTTAACTCGCAATGGTGGGTACAGATATAAGATCTAGAAAATATAGTCTCCATGAAGTAAATCGAAAAATGCGAGTTGACCTCGGTTTCAAAATCACAAAAAATTAGACTGAAAATCGAAATCTCAATAATATAGGAATTAACCTCCGCTTGAAAATCACAAAAAATTTGACAAAAATCTCAATCTAATCTAACAACGTTAAATTAAAATAAATTCTAGATCTGTCAGCCTCGTCCACTACTCACAAGTGCCAGGGCTCACGGACGTGTGGCTGTGCCGCTTGACGACGCTGTCGCCCCCTTTTGATCCTCGTCGTCGCCGCTTTTCCGCTCGACGCTGTGAAACTGACCCTTCCTGCTCCGATTCACTGAACAGAAGCGCATACAGGGTCTATAGTTAAACTCCTAGTCTGCTATTTTCGTTTAAGTGCATTAAACAAGATGGCGCTGGGCTTCTCAGCACGCAGCGAGCCTCGACTGTCTGGCATGACTATTCCTTACTATTCATTACTAATCACTACTATTTATTAGCATTCATTACCATTCGAAGTGAGTCTGCTGGCATGACTATTCATTACTAATCATTACTATTCATTAACATTATTACTATTCGAAGCGAGTCTGCCTAACATGAAAATGCAGTGCAAAAATCAATAACATAACACACACATTTGTGCAAACTACAACGATGCTGCAACGAATACAATGCAAATAATCAATGGCTCGATGTCAATTTTTAGCTAAAACTCAATCCATTAAAATCAAGTAGCCAATAAAATTTCATACCACTGAAGAGAATTTTAAAAGGATTAATGATTTAATTGAGATTTATATAATTTATTTGCATATAGCTCAAATTTTGACACGAAACCTAAATCTTGAAATCTTCATAAAATTTTCATGAATCAAATCAACTTTTCTAAAATAGCAAAGCATAAAGAGTTTTACATTATTAAATTAGCATAAAACAACGCTAAACCCTCCCTACCTGTTGCTCTGCTCCCTGCCCCCAGGCTTGTGTCTCCCCTGGAGCCGACTGCTGCGCCGTCTGCTCGCCCCCTTCGCCTCAGTCTCAGACATTCCGGCACTTTCCTCGCCGGGGGTTCTGTCGCCTTTTCTTGGCGACCCGGCCAAACCCTCTGAACTACGCCACTTTTTTCCAACCCCTTTCTTACTACGCTTCTCCGCTGAACGCCTCGTATTATCTTCCACTACATCCCTATTCTCATGTTCATCATTCACTCTAACTTTTTCTCCCTCCGATGTTGCTCCTGATTCTTCCGTCGCACAACTGACAAAAGCGCTAAAAGCCGACACCCTTGGGAACTTGCCCGACGCAGCCGAAACGACGTTAAGAATGGGAGAATCGGCCGCCGGGTCCACTTCAGTATCCGCATCTTCGCCGGTTGCCATGGCAACAGGGAGCAGAAAGGGCCGGTCGGGAGTTTCCCCGTGCCGGATCTGCTTGAGAAAACGTTCGATGTCCGGCAGAGCCGCAACCGGAGAATCCTCGCCCACTGCGGCGCCGCTGCGTGTGGAGACTTTTCTCGGTGACTTGATAGTAACTTTTCCAGATGACATGGCAAAAACTTTTCCAGGTGATTTGGCGGTAGCGGTGTAGTCCTCTCTCACCGCATCATCGCAGGATGAACCATGAACTGAGCTCGAAACAAAACCAGGCGATTTTCCATCGGGAGAATTTCGCTTCTTCGTCGGCGTCCTTTGAGACGTTTCGTCTTCAATGCCATCAAACAGCGTTTTTCTAGTTAGGCTACCCTTCGTGACCTCTGAATCGTCCCTACCCTTCAAATTCACAAACCTTCCCGATCTCGGCGTTCCTTTCACATCCGATTTTCCCCCAACTTTGCCCGGGGTTCCCTCCTTGATTGGTTGAAGATTCTTCACCGAATTCGGCGACAAACTTTTTTTTGCTTGCCCTTTTGCTGTCCCTTCTTCCCCCGCAGGTGAAACATCCCCCGTCGACCCCCTCGATCTCAAACACATCCGTACGACCGGCGAGGGCGCCGAGGTTTTCCTCTGCAATGCGCTGCATTCCCGTTTTTTCCCCGAGGAGCCAGCAGTGAGCGAAGTCGCGCCGGCGGGGAGGGGCATCAATTCGGGGGTGTTTGATTCGGAGACGAGCTTGCGTCGTGTGACGAGATAGTCCTGGACGACGTCATCGAGACTTTGAGAGCTGTCGTCACTGACCGCCGCCGAACCGACGAGCTGCACCAGCGACACCTAGCGGGGGAAAACAGCGCAACAGTACTTGTAACGTCTATATTATTGCAAATTTATATCCATTTCAAAAATCCATATTATGTTGAAGTACGGTAGCTGATTGACTTTTAATCCTATATATATTTGACACTTTTAAAAATATATTTGTTATTATGGCAGGAAGGGAATGCACAGATTTGTATATCAAACATTTTAGGTCACAATTATATTGTTGAGAAGAGTTGAGGAAAAAAGAATTAACGTAACTCTAGTTAGCTCCATTGCAATGAAGACACAACAGAACCAACCTGTTAATTCATATCTGCTATGCAAGTAACGACATAGCAACATGGACAGCAAAGTGTCTTCCAAGTTCCAAAAGGAAACAAGTGGTACAAGTAAAGCTAAAAAAAAATCAATCAATAATAGATTCGGCTAGCCCAATAAAAAATAGAGAGTTTCATATATGATATTTAAAGATTGCAAAGGAGATCACAAGGCATCACAATGAAGCACCTGTCCAAAGGAGACTTGAAAGACCTCCGGTTGACTTTTATTTCTCAAGTAATCATCTGCATTTGATCCGGGTGAATCAAGATTTTTCATTCTAGGAGGCAAGCGACCTCGGGGAGACTCGCCTGATGACAGACCACCACACTTCTCTATCACTGAACCGCTGTGCAATTTTTTCCTCAACAATGACTCTTCTCGTTCAAAGGATTTTTCCACAGAACGCCGTTTACTTTTCTCAGAAGTGGAATCTGGAAAAATCTTCACAGCTTCTTTCAATTTAGATGAACTACCGGGTTCTCCAGTCGATGATTCGCCAGCCTTCAAACGTTTCTTTAAAGAACCGCTTCCATCCATTTTTGAATCGGTCTCTGTTTCCGGCTCAGAGTTGCGCGTAGCTGATTTTTTCCTCGGAGATCCAGACTCAGAATCGGTGTGGGATCTAAGTCGATTACGTGGAGATTCAAGCGTTTCCATAGCATCCGGAATCTTCCGCAGTTCTACGATCGGTGACGTCTTGCAGGCGGCATTCCCTGACGTCACCATCACTGGAGAACCCGCGGTCGATGCAGATGTCAACTTTGCGACTGGCGATCCCCCTTTTGAGTTTGTGATAGCGGAAGTTGTTACTTGATCCTCTAAAGTCCTACCTGAATTCGACGTTATAGAATCATCTTTCTCCTTAATCAAACTAGATGACGCCACCTTAATGTGTTTCTTTTTCGGCTGAGCCGTAGCCTCTGTGGACTGAGTGAAGAAGTTTTCTGCGGAAGAAGAGACAAGTGCTGATGATTCCACATCATCATCGATCTGATTCTTGTTCCCCTCAGGACACACAACAGATTTGGATGCTCTCTTCTGAGGCGACGGGCTTGACAGCTTTGAGCACCTTACTTTTTTCTGCCCACGAGCATCAATGGCAGCAGTGTGTTCAGGGCTCATAGCTGCGTCGTCAAACAAGTCGACGTCGCTGGTGACCGTCATGTCAAACTCGACCAACTTCTGAGGAATGGACTCGACGATGTCACTAACGCTTTCACTTAAACGATTCAGGCTGTTGTTGTTTGACTGCAAAAGAATAGCTTCTGCGTTAATGTCCTTCCTCTTTTTCTTCTTGTTTCTGATCACATCGTCACGGGTAATGCGCTGGTCGGATATGGTAGCTTCGACGTCCATTGCTTCTTCGACAGATTCGACAGGATTCCATGTGGAGTTAATGCCACCACTGGTTGATTTGATGATGGGGTCATGTCGGGACTTGTTTCGTGATTTGTCGATAACGAACGATGGTTCGTCAGCTAGACTCTACAGGGCAAATTAAATGCGGTTTATTGGGTATTCAACAGAATTATTACAAAACTATATACAGATTTATAAATTTCATCATATTTTATTCAATAACTTTATGCCAACCACGATATTATTAACTACTGTTTGATTCAAATGATAGTCAGAAATGAAACTAAGAGATCAATTTTAAACACAATAAAGAAAAACCTTAAAATAGCCTGCAGAACTTTTTGAGATCAGCAGAAAAGATAATATGACAAACAGAACAACTAGATCATCCAAAATGAATACAATAAAAATCAAAGCTAAAAGTTTTCACAAAAAACAGAGACTTCAATGGAAAATTCTAACAAGCTCAATCCTGACAATAATAGAACCCAACAGCGCATTCAAGAATTAAAACTCATCTACGATCTCCTGCAGCGCACCTTTGCTGCTCCTGAATTCTCCACTGACTCCCCCTTGGTGTCAAGGAAGAATGTTCTGGCTGCATCATCTGCTGCTCCAACATCCATCCGTTCTTCACGTCCTTCTTCTTCTCCTCTGAAAGCTCCGTGATCATCGGTTAATATCTGCGCATGTCGTAAATTTGCGATTAGAAGCCGGGGCTTGATAAATTCCATCTTAGCAGCTTTTGCTGTAAAACACTAGTTCCAGCACTCGTGAGCTGTAATAACTTTCTGAGCATCGAAAACAAAAGAAAAATAATATAATGACTAAATAATTCACAACCAAAGAAAACTGAATGCAATTAACATTAGCAAACGATTGAACAATGTGCAGATCTATTGGAAGATACCGTCGACGTTTTTTAAATACGTCAATTTTTACAGTTGCTCCTTTTACATCTAGAGCAAAATGGGCAGCAAAAATAAATACACCAATAAATCGTATTTCGCAACTCAATCTAAATGATAGTAGTCACATTACAGCAACAAGGTTTAATTTCTATCCATTACTATAATACCTCACTAGATTCCATTGCAAATAAAATATAACAGAAAAGAATGCTCAAAATATTGACTCTATCAAATCGCTGAATAGGCTCACATCCAAAAGGTCATCGATGAGGTCTGGGGAAGCCTCGGAGAGCAAAAACCGGGTGACGTTCAATTTCCTGAACTTTTTCTCCACGGGCATTTGATCGACAATGCTCGGATGTTGTCCTGTGAGCCAGGCTATATATTGTGAGGGCGCCGGGACCTGTAGCGCCATCTAGCCACCCCCATGCACACCAACAACAATGTCATTAAATGAAAACAGTAGTGCCATCTAGCCACCCCGCACACACAACAACAACAATTTAAATAATATCAAGCACTCAAAACAATAACTAACAAAAAATAATTATTAAATCATAATATTACTCAAATATATCATATAAAGAAGCACCAAATGCAACACAAAGTTAAAGTCAAAGCTTATATCTTCAATGGTCTAAAGAAGGCTGTATGATGGTAAGCACCTGTAAGAAGGTATAATCACAGCTAACTTGAAATCAACTAAATTCGCTCAGCTCAAAAAGGTTAATGACAATTAAATATAAAGTTAGAAATATAGGCTGCACAGGGTATTTGTTGACCTGAACTATATCCGACATGGAGTCCGGCAGGAGGGCTTGGTACTTGTGAACCGCAGCCACAAACTTTGTGTAATGGGGTGGGGTGAGTAGAGGCGCACGTGGCCTGGCCAGGGCCTTTCTGTTACAAACAATACAAGCAAGAATAGAATGGTTGCATGTATGCGATCGAGAGTCCAGCTAATACGTAGTCATCAAGGTCAAGGCATCTACAGATCGAGGCAAAAAACAAGCGCTGTAGGATAACCGATACGCGGTGATTCAAAGCAGCACATAAGTGAAATAAAAAAGACACACGGTGATTGAAAATAATTAAATCTCATGCTTTCACAAACCATATGTGAATAAGCCCAGTGAGGACACTTCAAGCGCACAACACAGGAATGACTACTGTGCCTCGTAATAAAACACTATGAATTTCTTGCAAAATGAAAAATGTTTCTACAAACATTATTCAATTTGCAAGAGATTTAATATACCGTTAATAGTTTGAGTATTAGGGGGTGCAATAACGGTATACAATAACAGCACAATAACAGTAGTGTAACAGGAGAAGCTACATTGTAGAACGTGACGGTGTGAGAAAAGAAAGATAACATGATCCTTTTTTGACAGCCTTGTATTAACAAGGCTGTCAAAACAAGATCATCATCAAGCCTATAAGACATCTATATCATACAGATATCAACATCAGTGCAAAAGCTGCTGATATTACGTTGAGTCAGAGTCACTCTCCCACCTGCACAATGGCATAAGGACGTCTTCATCGCCGGTTTGCGCCGCAGTCGATTGAAGAAGGACGTCGAGACTCAGGTCGGAAAGAGGGTGAAGCATGTAGGACACAAAGCCACACAAGCTACGCGCCGTCTCCGTTCTACACTCACCGCTCTCACCTCTGCGGCAAGAAACAGCAGAGACATAAATACCTAGCTCTTAGAAAATCTATTACGATTAATGATTTCTTACAAAATAAGTAGGCGATAAGAGGAGAAGAAGCAGTTGATGACAATAATAGTACTGTAATATGTTGACTATTTTAAGTGACTGACATTGATGCATGAAGGAAGCGAATCTTTGAAAGCAGAGAACACAAGTAAAAAAACATAGCAGTATGTCGTACCATTTCTGTCCTAAAACGAGCACAAAATATTAACCAGTCTCGTTTTTGAATCTCCGCTTATAAACTGACGTCTCGAAATCCATGACTATCGTCATCAGATCAACAAATAATCATCAATAAGAAAATATAACTAGCGTTGAGGAGAAATGCTTTAGAGCCAATAATTCAAAGTTAAATCTGAATAAATCCCAGTGAAAGAATCCTGGTAGCAAGCAACAAGTTGAGAGAGGTTTACCTTGAGAGAGTGAGAATGACATCGATGTAGAGTGACAAGAGAGCCGACAGAAGATCCTCGTATGTCGGCTTGCCGCACTCCTGCTGACACAAGACATCTATTCTTCACAGATTTAGAACCTTTAAAACCACATGCTACAATGTTGCATTAAATGCAATTAATGTAGCCAGCATAATGTCATGCATGCATTAAAATGCATTGTCTGTGAATCAAAAAGGCTGAAGCAACCACATTCAGGCTACATTACAAAAACAATCAATGTACGTTTAAAACAATCAAATGTGTTGCTAAATATAAAACAATATGCCAAGATTCTAACTTCAATCCAACTCACCCCAATATAGCTATGCTTTGCATGGCAGAGTGTCAGAAAGCGTGAAACACCATTTCGCAGTTCCTCCAGCCTGAAAATACACCAATTTGTATAGTACAGCACAAATATCACTGTCCACACGCACCTGATGATCAATTTCAAAGAAACAAAACTGTATTAAAAAAAACATCTTCGTAACTACATCATAAGAAATCAATAAAATGTAGTCCGGATTTGAAACATAGACAAAATGTATGGTAGCAATACGACAGATCAAGCTATGTGAAACAACAATTTTTCTATTAATAATCAAAATCAAAGTTGATAACATTATAAATACAAACCCCTCAGATTCTTTGGTCATGGATTCAGAGGCAGCCGAGAGAATTCTGTACGGAACAAAAATACATGCTGCCATAACAATTATTTGACACCGGTTTGCATATTTGCTGACCATTACAACAAAACACCCATACGCAGCATCTCAAATAGGCTTACAACACAAATACATCTAAATATCTGCGAATAACTACATATATTGAATCTCCTCAGATTTTATGACACACCATTAAATATTTATGAATCTTATAAATGATTTTTATCGTAGGTCTCATGGATTAAGACAAAATAGATCAACACAATAATAGACCAATACAAAATAGATATATTGTTTGTGAGTTTCCGCAAATCACACCACAAATCTATCCAATTATAATCAAATCGGTATATCAAACCTTTCTGTAATGGGAATTGACAAAATCATCCAGTTAAGCGGAATTAAACGTTCAAGTTCAAAGCAGAATACAACACGCCCAGCCAGACCTATGCGCGGCCTGCATGATGGACTGAAGGCCACGAGGATCTGTCGCACCCGTGGATAAGCAACACAGCTTGTTCAGATCTTGCACCACCGAGGCCAGCCCTGTGTCCCCGCCTACGGGCTAAACACGCAGCATACACATCGCTAATTAAATCATGCATGGATCTTATTCACAGGGATGAAAATAAAGCTTAAAATTGCGCAGCAACAAAAATATATTTAAATGATCAATATATCCTCGCTCTCTCGTTTTGAGAGTTTATGCCCTAAAGAGAGAGATGTCTGTAGCAACAAACACGATTACAATGTCAAGAATCGCTTTGACATTATTCTTTAGTCAAACTCTGGGCAACAGATCTCATCTGCTGTTACCCCAGTCTGCAGGGTTGATATAATATGTCCAGGAAGTAATTTAAAGACAGACACTACTGACATCTGATTTTGAATGGCCAATTGAAGAGAGTTAGCCTAAATGTCCACAAATTTTATTGCATCAGAAATAATCGAAACATACCCTGCAGCGTGGTAGCAGTGTGACCAGTGACGACGCATCAGGCAGATCACACAGGCGCTCCGACAAATAGACCGAACCTGCGCATAAAACAACACGCGCAATTTATCCGCTTTACAAAATAATATAATGTGTGTCTGCGGCTTCAAAAACAAAACGACAACAGTGAGTTTGATTTTTCAAAGCCTTTATGTGTCAAACATAAATAAAAGCGTACTAAGTATTAAAGCTTGCACAAATTCCAATCCATTAATGCTCCCATCTAATATGCCATGTATTGTATACAAGCCAAGTATAATGCTTGGCTTGCAATTCCAAAGCAGACAAGGAGTACTTTAAACCAAGAAGGCACAGTTAACAATAGCAAATGGAATGCTTGATTATAAGTAAAGAACTTAAACACATAGTGAGTATGGCAGTTTTCCATTTAGTAAACCAAGATGCAAAAGAGAATGTAGCGTAAACATACAACAAAAATATTATTTCAAAAGATTTTTTCAAGTATCGCATGTATGAAGTAAAAAGACGCACATATCTGCCTAGTTTCGGTTTCGCTGTAATGTCTCCTGACAGCCTTTTTGTCGACCGACTTGCTGCCCAACAGCAGATTGAAAGGCGTCGGTCGGCTGACGCACGCCTGCCTTTCCACTTCCTCTTCCCCCCCAGCATCGCCATTGGCAGCCGCGGCACCAATCGGAGCAAGCCTGAAGGCAAAAGATTAATCGAAAACTAAAGTTATAGACGTGTAAAGATATCTGACATCCAGAGGCTTGCAGGAAAAAATAGATTCTACCTCAAAGATTGAAACACATCCAAGTTTTAAATTTAAATCATTGTTACTTGCATAAATTTTGAAGTGTGATCATAAATCAAAAATGATCACTCACCTCTGCAAGACATCCGAGAGGTGTTTCTGCCGGTTTTCAAACAGGAACTCTCGCAGCTTGACATCTTTCTTAGCGTCGCCCAAAGATTCGATAACAGCGTCGTACATAAGCCGGAAAGCCTTCAGCTTGCGGCGAATAGACTTGTCTGAATGGATCACAAAAGCACTAGGTTACAAAAAATGTCCATAAAATATCGTCTTTGATGCCTTTTTGGATTTAAAAAAACCTACTTTTTGATTCACTGATTTAAAATCAACTCGTAAAAATCAAACTCAAGCTGTATAAGAAACTGTAAGCCTCACAATGTTATTCATTTATAAATAATAGAAATATTGCATAATAATAATGAAGCAGATACCAGTGCGATCCTAATAAAACGACAACTTTAAACATTGCGAGAAAATTACTATGCACTAGGTCTAACTAAGAAAGTACAACAAGTTATAGGGCAACATGTAGTAACGAGTGAAATTACCCGTTGCAGACACAGCACCAACGATCCCGTCAACCACGGCTTCGGCTTTATCGCTTGTCTTAACCATCCTACTCTTGAGTGTAAAGAAACTATTGCTAAATATCACTGACGATCGTGAATGTCGCACAACAGTCAATAAATATCCCAAACTCGCCTAAAACATCACATTTCTATCATTGAGCGATAATACAGCGGACACATGATAAACAAAAAAGAACTTAAATAAGAAATGGACAAAGTCTAAAACAAACCAAATAACACTTCAATCACCCAATCAGCTAATTTAATAGACATTGCAAAATAATGCACGGTTTTGTAACCATAGTTAATTCAGTAGCAGTTTTCTTATCAGTTTCAGTTACAGTTATTTTTTCCTTATCAGTTACAGTTTTCAATTCAGTTTCAGTTTTCGTTTTC